>OX442430.1:6093531-6249305 GCA_949361645.1 Spongilla lacustris
TGGTAGTTGGTTTATATAGGCAAGCAAGGCATACAAGAAGGTTTGAGTTGTACATCTAAAATGTACATGTACCCTCTTGCTGGAAACTAGTGCTTTATGTACATGGAGCAATAAGTACCATTTTAAATGTCATAAAAGTAACATGTGGAATATACAACTGCATGTAAATTGCACATGTAGGCACAGTCCATAAAGGCAACAATATTATGCATCACACCTTCCCAAGTGAAGTTAGCAGACCCCACACTGTCAGCAAAGTCACCAGCCTCCTCACTACCAGTGTAACCCACACATGAAGGGGAACCATTTGTAGAGTATGGGCATTATTATGGGGGCTCCATTGACGGCTGGCAGTGAACGGTTTGATAACACCACATGTGGAAGGGCTGGTGGCTCCACTGGTTGTGCAGCGCTTTTGACTGGACTTGCAGTGTGAGGTTACTAAGTTCAATTGCAGCTTGGGAGTTAATGGTTCCATTGACTTGCTATGAGGAAGGCTGGTAGTTGTACTGTGTGGTGATGGTCCCATTAGCCCCCTCTTTCAGTGAAGGACAGGTAGTGGGGGGGTGAGGGTGGGCGCTGTGGAGGCTGCTAAGGAATAAGTCCACTTGCTGTGAGGGCTAAACGTTCCACTGGTTCCATTGGTAGTGTTTGAAGGGGGCATGTGTGATTCCATTGGTACATGTATATACGTGCACATGTCGCCTGAAATTGCTGCATGGGGCTACTGACTCAATTTACAGTGTGAGGGCTGCCTTCTCCACTGGCATTAAGTGGGGGCCACATTGACACTCTGGTTGTGTAACAGCTGGTGCTCCCTTGCTGGCAGTGTGGGGGTCAGGTTTTGCAGTATTGAGTTCACTTGCAGTATGGGGGTTAATGGTTGGTTCCAAAGGTAGTGTGTGATTGCAGTGAGGCGGAGTGGTAGTTCTATGGCCCCCATTGGCTCATGGACAGCTGACGCAACTTGCAGTGAAGGACACGTAGTGAGCAGAGGGGGGCTGAGGGGGGGGAGGAGGGGCGAGGGCTGGCACCAGTGTGTGGTGGGCCTGTTAAGTCCACTTGCATTGAGGTTCAACTTGTAGTGACAGCATGTGTTCTTGGAACATGTTCCCTGACTAATGAAGAGGGTTGGTGGTTGTACTGTCCCATTGGCTGATTGGCCCCTCTTTCATTGTACATGTAGGACAGGTAGTAGCGGGGGGGGGGGGGGGGGGGGGGGGGGTGGGGGGGCTGTGGGACTGCTAAGTATTAACTATGAGGGCTTAAAGTTCCACTTGTTCTGTTGTAGTGTTTGAAGAGGGCATGTGTGGTTTTCTTTTCCCCCTCAAGTACATTTACATGTACCCCTGAAATTTTTGGGGTTGCTGAATCCACTTGCAGTGCGAGGGCTGGTTTCTCCACTGGCATTATTCTGGGGGCTCGATTAACCACTGGTTGTGTGGCAGCTGGCACTTCCTTGCTGGGCTCCATCGGTGAGAGGGCTCCACTCATGTGGCCTGCCGTCTGGACTTGCAGTGTGTACTGGTAGAGGGTGTAGTGGCTCTATTTGAAGTGAGCAGAGAGGGGCTGGTAGTTGTACTGTGTGGGGCTGGCCCTATTGGCCCTTGTTTGTGTGGGGGCTGCTGACTCAACTTGGGGTGGCATCTTCACTGACTTTGTGGAGGCTACCCCATTGGCCCTGGGTAGCTGAGGGTGTTCTGTAAGAATGGTTCCATGGGCTGCTGGCTGCAGTGTGAGGCTTTATTTATTAAGTTCAGTTGCAGTGTAGACTTTACAGGTTCCACTGGTATTGTTCATGAGCTTGCGGTGAGGGGGCTGGTGGTTCTACTGTGTGGGGGATCCCAGTTGACTCAACTTGTATTGAAAGAAAGATAGTGGGGGGGGGGGGGTTGGTCCCAATGTGTGGAGCCTGTTAAGACCACTTGCGGAGTGAGGGTTAATGATTGATCTGGTAGTGAGGTCATCACGTGTTTTTGGTACATGTAGTTCATTGCTCCCCTGAAATTGTTGGGGATGCTGATTCCATTTGCAGCCTGAGGGCTGGCATCTCCATTGGCATTATTGTGCGGGCCACATTTCTGCTAGCAGTGTGGGGGTATGATAGCTCTATTTGTGGGAAGACTGGTAGCTCCAATGTTTGAGCAGAGGTTCCATTGGCTTGCAATGAGGAAGGCTGGTAGTTGTACTGTGTGGTGATGGTCCCATTAGCCCCCTCTTTCAGTGAAAGACAGGTTGTGGGGGCTGCTAAGTAATAAGTCCACTTATTGTGAGGGCTAAAAGTTCCACTGCATGGTTCCATTGGTGGGACATGTGTTATTCCATTGGTACATGTGCGTACATGCACATGTCCCCTGAAATTGTTGGGGCTACTGACTCCATTTCCAGTGTGAGGGCTGCCTTCTCCACTGGCATTAAGTGGGGGCCACATTGACACTCTGGTTGTGTGACAGCTGGTGCTCCCTTGCTGGCAGTGTGGGGGTCAGGTTTTGCAGTATTGAGTTCACTTGCAGTATGGGGGTTAATGGTTGGTTCCAAAGGTAGTGTGTGATTGCAGTGAGGCGGAGTGGTAGTTCTATGGCCCCCATTGGCTCATGGACAGCTGACGCAACTTGCAGTGAAGGACACGTAGTGAGCAGAGGGGGGCTGAGGGGGGGGAGGAGGGGCGAGGGCTGGCACCAGTGTGTGGTGGGCCTGTTAAGTCCACTTGCATTGAGGTTCAACTTGTAGTGACGGCATGTGTTCTTGGTACATGTTCCCTGACTAATGAATGTACTGTCCCATTGGCTGATTGGCCCCTCTTTCATTGTACATGTAGGACAGGTAGTAGCGGGGGGGGGGGGGGGGTGGGGGGGCTGTGGGACTGCTAAGTATTAACTATGAGGGCTTAAAGTTCCACTTGTTCTGTTGTAGTGTTTGAAGAGGGCATGTGTGGTTGTCTTTTCCCCCTCAAGTACATTTACATGTACCCCTGAAATTTTTGGGGTTGCTGAATCCACTTGCAGTGCGAGGGCTGGTTTCTCCACTGGCATTATTCTGGGGGCTCGATTAACCACTGGTTGTGTGGCAGCTGGTACTTCCTTGCTGGGCTCCATCGGTGAGAGGGCTCCACTCATGTGGCCTGCCGTCTGGACTTGCAGTGTGTACTGGTAGAGGGTCTAGTGGCTCTATTTGAAGTGAGCTGAGAGGGGCTGGTGGTTGTACTGTGTGGGGCTGGCCCTATTGGCCCTTGTTTGTGTGGGGGCTGCTGACTCAACTTGGGGTGGCATCTTCACTGACTTTGTGGAGGCTACCCCATTGGCCCTGGGTAGCTGAGGGTGTTCTGTAAGAATGGTTCCATGGGCTGCTGGCTGCAGTGTGAGGCTATATTTATTAAGTTCAGTTGCAGTGTAGACTTTACAGGTTCCACTGGTATTGTTCATGAGCTTGGGGTGAGGGGGCTGGCAGTTCTACTGTGTGGGGATCCCAGCTGACTCAACTTGCATTGAAAGAAAGGTAGTGGGGGGGGGGGGGTTTGGTCCCAGTGTGTGGAGCCTGTTAAGACCACTTGCAGAGTGAGGGTTAATGATTGATCTGGTAGTGAGGTCATCACGTGTTGTTGGTACCTGTAGTTCATAGCTCCCCTGAAATTGTTTGGGATGCTGATTCCATTTGCAGCCTGAGGGCTGGCATCTCCACTGGCATTATTGTGGGGGCCACATCCCTGCTGGCAGTGTGGGTGTCTGATGATCTATCTGCGAGAGGGCTGGTGTCTCCACTGGCATTGTGGATGTTAGCTCCATAGGCCAGGTTAGCTGGTGGCTCCCTTGCTGGAATTATGGGGCCTGTTAATTCCACTTGATGGCTCCACTATTTGGAATGTGAGGCCATTAATTTAAATTGCAGCATGAGGCATAATGGTTCCAAAGGTATATAGTGTGCACTTGCAGTGAGGGGGCTTGTGGTTCTGCTGTGTGGGGATGGCCTCTTTGGCCCCAGGGCTGCTGAGCGAACTTGTAGTGAAGGGCCTAGCCCCATTAGCCCCTGGCTATGTGGGGGTGGGGCTGGTGGCTCTTTTGGTAATTCAGGGGCTGCTCACTCCCTATCACTAATACAACCACCAACGTCAGTGGTACGACCGCCATCGCTACTTTTCTCAATCTCTCCATCCTCGTCCAATGTATCGAGCTTGAATATCGATCGTCGTATTCGTACAGTTCGAACTCATCCGCCGACTGATTCAGTGACTCGACGAGCTCGCCTTCACTCGTGTTATACGTCACCATATCGTTTATCTACACCGAAAAACAACCGTAACAAGCACTACAATTCAGCCGCCCGTTTGTTTGGTGACCTTATAGGTGTGGTTATCACGCCCTATAGGAATAGTTGAATATTCATGCACTCCGGAGAATGGAAACTGTTCCGTGTACATATAAAGGCGCGATTCGAGCGGGAAACGTGTACCTACTTTGCACAGCTGTTTCTCCGTAACGGTTTGTATGAAAATTAACGAACAGAACAAATCAATAGGTATAGGACCTCTCTACCTACAAACCGAATTTGAAGCGATTTGATTACTCCTACCTAAAGTTATGTCGGGTTTGAACCCGGTGTGGTATCGGACGTTGCAATCCTGGCACGGAGTAAGTGCAAGACCCCAAAATATATTTTAGCATAGAGAAATGGTGTAGTATGAAGTGCTGAAAATAGGAAGTCAATAGTGCAAACTCTTTTGAAGATATAGCGCTTTGAATTGGATGCTATATATATAAAATTCACAAGCATCAAAATCTCATAGAACGTTCCAATTATATATATATATATATATACCGGTATATTATATATATATTATTAGTATTATACTTATATTTCTGCATGTTGTATGTTCTATTATTTGTATTGCGAATATCAAGATAAATTATTATAACTCACATTATTGTATTTTGCGACATGAATTAAGGATGACATTTGTCGAGTTTTGACCTCTAGTATTTACAACGCGTATCTAACAACTAGTCGTTCGATCTTATATACACGCTGCTGTGATCGCAAGTTTCAGATCGATCGACAGCCTCCGGTTAATCCAAAATGGCTGCCCGCACATGTTACCCATGTTCCCGTAGCGGGACCAGTGGGGTTCAACAAATTAGAACTGTTAGGAAGCATAAAATTAGAATCGGAGCGCCATTTCGGCGAATCGCGTCTCAGCGCCCCCCTTCCCCGTTTTTTCGTACTCAACCAGGGCTCATTCTTTAAGATCATAATATTGGATCCACCCCTGCTAAGTGGGGAAATGGATGTGGCCAGTCATAACTCTCTCAGATATGTGTTCAATTATACGAGTGACTAAATTTATATAGCTGATCAGTCAGTTTGGTGTTAACTTCGCTTATAAATGCTTATATTGTACATAATTTATAACATACTGAAGTGCATGTGGGTCTCCATGGGTACAGGTCATGAATAATGTCATCAACTGTCCATGGAAGCAGGCTTAGCTTAGTCCTGGTAAGAGCTTCTGTCAAGAGGCTTGCTGATACATAACGTAACATGTATATTAATTACATTATGTGCTTTTACCGAACCGCCCGTTCATATATGTAGAATCAATCGTATTCAGGTATGAACTGACCTTGTTTATTTTAATGTTCACATCAATACCAGGAGTGGAAAGGAGGCATTCTACACAAGTAGTATGACCTCCAATTGCAGCAAAATGTAATGGAGTAACACCATCCTGGAGAGGGTAAAGGAGATGCACACATGTACATATGGTATGTGGTTATTATTGGTGGGACTTAAATGGTAGTGGGTTAAAACTGAAAATGCAAGAGGTTGTTGTTTAAAAACAACCAGAGAAACAAGGATGGGTTATAGGATATGCTGTTCTACTTTATGTAAATTAAATCCCATTAATAAGTGTAGATCTTTATTGCAATACATGTACACATACATATGAGGTCTGGGGACCTCACCATGCAGTCCTGGTCCCACAAAGCAAAACACAACTTCATTAATTTGGTTCAATCCATCCCATTTTATGTGGATGATTGTTCAAACTGTGTTGAATGCCGGAGCAGGCCTACCCCATTTCCCTTGATGTGGTTTTAAGTGTTAATCTCACATATATTTGTTTTATTTTGTATGTATGTATGTATTTATCTAATAGTATGTCTGAGTGTAAAAAAAAACTGTGTTGAAATCTCTTCAGTTGAAGGTTAATGAGATGAGAGGTTCTTTATTATAGATACACATCCCTTTCTTCCATAGGCTCCCATTGCATAGGTATATGTATATAGGTACCCCTAGATGGTACCTGTGTGTACCTATAATATGATATAATATGATGTGTATGGAAGCAAGGGATGTGTACTTGTATACTTATATAAAGAACCTCTCATTGCATTAACCTTCAACTGAAGAGATTTCAACATGCACAGTTGGAACAATCATCCGCTGCGAACAGAACATGCATGAGTGAGCCCATGCAGATGTACTGGTCGAGTAAGTAGATTGACAACATGTACCACTGCAAGCCAAACATGGTTATAACAGGTTTCTCTGCATGCAGAAAGCAAGCTACAATTAAGATACATGTAGTTATGCAGAGTTATAGGAATGGGGATAAGCACACATTAGTTATCTACATAAAGGATCTTAGCTGTAGTTACCCCAAGGTTATGCCAATGTCTGTGGTAGAACTTTGCTACACAGTTATGCTAAAATCTATTATGTACTAATGTGCGCTTTTCCCGGTTGTCATAACTAGTCTTGAAGTGTACATGATATAACACTGATGACCTATAAGCTGTTTTGTTCAGTTGCCAACTGCATGGTCTGTTATTATCAGCGCATGATTACGATCGTGATTATTATTACATCACATTCCTTTGGTATACCGATCGATGTACGCAGATCGAGTTACCAGACCGTTATAGGCCAGGCCCGGCCCATCCATCACATAGCTTGTTATAAGTTATAACATTATCAATATACGTATATAGTCATACATGTAGGTCGTAGCTCACCTGGCTAGCTGAATTTACAGATACTCCACTTTTGATCAATCTTGCTACTTCTTCAATGTCACCTTTCTCTGCCGCGTCTTGAAGCTTCTGTTTTCCATCTGTTATAAATACCCACTTAACGTCGAGTACACGCGCGTACCGGGATTATATAAAAATGGTCACGATCTTCTTGTACAACATGCATATAAACCTCACATCATACCGACTTCCAAATTCGACATTTGCACGACGCGCGACTGATTTCTATTGGTGATTTGAAGATAGGAGCAATGGGCCACTTAACTGAAATGTCAGTTCCGATTCGGATGCCACAACTATATACATGTATTGACTGGTCTAGTAATTATATTCACAAGGGGGAGGAACGCTGCATAGCCTGTGTAGAACTCTGTCATGGTCACATGACACGGGGGCGTTAACATTGCTAATTAGCCGCCATGTTGGAACTCTTGCTATTCGCAGCCGAGCACCAATATGGCGACTAATTAGGCCGGAAATTTTGATTGAGTCACGCGATGAAAGAGCTCTATACATTGGATCGGTGGAAACTTACTAATACGCGCGCGTCGCGTAAAATTTTCCCCTAGCAACCTCCTTAGGTACCACGTTGTTACAATGCCTTACAAGTGCTTGGGAGCGTCGAAACTATAAAGCAGTACCTCAGGCCCGTAGCCAGGGGGGTGCAAACGGGTGCAATTGCACCCCCCCACTGGATGCAAGGTCCGCTTCGCAGGCTATGAATATTATTCACTTGATTGTTTATTGCAGTGCAATCTACACATATTTGAATGACAACTGCCAGCTGTCTACATGTATATTGTGCACGTATGCATGTAAGAGCACTGGTACGTTCCAAATGTAGGATCGGAAAGATGGCTACAAGGTATTGTGCATGTATCATATTTGGCGTAAACAGCTCCGTATATCTAGTACCCCATCTCAATAGCAAGACGGCATTCCCTCCTATATTCAATTTATTTAGCCCTTTGGGTGCCAAGGGCATATATACTGCATATCACAGCCCAATGTCCATGATAGCAGGACATACATGTAAATGGATGTACAACAATAACTCCATTCTGTTCTTGAAGATGCATGGGTGCAATGAGTTACTTATAGGAGGAGGAATATGGTACATGCATAAACTAATCATAGCAAGTAGTACGACTCTTCAAATTTCAGCAAAACTACATAAACTGTTACCCCTTACCAGTACATCCCACACGTGTGCAGATTTTTGATGTGGGAGAAACTAACGCAAGTAGTTATCAGTTTATGGAGCAAATCATATACATGTACAGTACTTCATCGTCTTGAGTGACATGCCAACATTATTTGATACCTGTACGTATTGTACGTGCACAAGGTGTACCATGTACATAATGATATCATTATTGGCACCCAAAGAGTTAAAGAGAGCTTCATACAAAAAAAGATGCCTGTTTGTCGTCTGCTTGGTTCTAACTTGTTTTCAAATGTGCATGAACAAATCATTACTGGAATACACTAGTGTAATCTAAGCATCACAGGCAATCTGGCAGTTTTTTTCATATGCATGGAACTGAGTAATTCAGAGTGTTTTTGTAGTTTATCTCTTTGGGTGCCAGATGTGTATTATAATGATACAATTATGTACATGGTATACCTTGTGCATGAACATTACTTGTATCAAATAATGTTGGCATGTCACTCAAGTACTGTACATGTATATGATTTGCTCTACAAACTGTCCACTGCTGATAACTACTTGCATTAGTTTCTCCCACATCACAAATGTGCACACGTAGCATATGACCTGTGGGATGTACTGGTAACAGTTTATGTAGTGTTGCTGAAATTTGAAGAGTTGTACTACTTGCTATAATTAGTTTATGCATGTACCATATTCCTCCTCCTATACTTAACTCATTGTTACTTAACTCATTATACCCATCTTCAAGAACAGAATGGAGTTATTATTGTACATCCATGCATGTCTGCTATCATGGACATTGGGCTGTAATAAAGTACCCAAACTGTTCTGCATCAAACAAGTGTTGGCTGGGTGCACCTTTCTGGGGCTTTCTCAATTTCATACAAACCCTACATCTGGCAGTGTGGGCCTTACCATACATACATGTATTATCCTGGCTACACCACTGGTTGAGTCCACTTATAACCACTTTGGCATTTTTTTAAAAATAAAAAATAAAAACTAAACTACAGCTATAACACTAATGTTTACTATTAATACAATATTATAAATAATGGCAGGTATGATCTCATTGCAATAGCTCCAGCATTGGCCCATACCTGAGACAACCATAGAGGGTGGCCAGAGCTCTTGGCTTGGGGGAATTAGTCTGGACAGCCAGGCGTGATGCCACAGATTATTATCAATTATAAACACAGGTATAACAATAATACACCTTTAAATTGTAATGTTATATTATAATTTCAGCTGGGATGATACATGAATGAACCTATAATAATATAAATGATTATGTGCTATACATAACATTTTGTGATTATGTGTGTATCTGTTATGATCCTGGGCTTCTTTGCCCCAATTTCCATATGTCTCCACTGCCAATGGAATGCAGGACCAACCTAACTCCTGGCATTTGGGTCCATTGGAGCGTAGTTTACGGGTCTCTGCTGCAAGGATAGCTGCACCAGCTTGTTGACATGACTCATCTAAGATGGCCTGGCAGAGGGGTGATGTGATGGTGATGTCCAGTGCAGCAGGTTTGCCTCTGTCCCATCTGGCAATGAGAATGTCAGCAGGACTGGTGTGATCAAGGTCCCTAGTGAGGCCATTGCCTTTCTCCAATCTGACACTTAAGTGGGCATGACGGCAGAGGTCAAAGATATCATCCCTGGCATATTACAACATCTCCTCCATGTCTGCAAGTCACAGCATGATGACCACTTAGAGGATCAAGGGCCGTATCAGGGCAGAATGGTCACATAGATTGACCTGAAGTGTCCAGTCCCAGCCACCACTTTATAGCCATTTGGTACTCATTGGACTCGAGGTGCAAGCCCAAACCAGGTGAAGGGACCACTGATAGCCAAGAGGAAGAATGAGGGGCTGCCACTGACAGGAGACGAGCTCTGTTGGCATGAGAGGAAGACTCCAACAAGATGGAGAAATGTTGGTCCTCGATCATTCCAAACAAAACCTTCTGGGTAGGAGTGGGAGAAGCCAGAATGGATATAACTGAGATGGCATTGGGAAATGAGACCTTGGAGTTAAATGCCACTACTGCCTGTTATTACTATAATTATTATTATTATAGACAAATGTACAACAATTGCTGCACAGCAAGTTGGAGCAGTTGCTCAACATGCAGAAGATAGGAAGATGCAGAAGTATCAACACCTTGACTCATGCTACTTTTCACTCCAGTGGCAATAGAGACAAGTGGAGTTTTTGGACCAAAGACAACTGAGTTCCTGAAAGAGTTGGGACATAGGTTGAGGCAGGCATCTGGAGACATACCTCACTCAGAGACTCTCAGTTGCCATCCAACTTGGCAATGCAGCTTCTGTGTTGGGAACAATGAAGATGGACAGTCAGGAGGAAGAGTTTTTTGTATAAATATTGTAATGTGGTATTGAGTGAGTGAGTGAGTGAGTGCGCGCGAGGGCGCGAGCGAGCGTACATGCGTGGGTGGGTGGGTGGGTGGGTGGGTGGGTGGGTGGGTGGGTGGGTGGGTGGGTGGGTGGGTGGGTGGGTGGGTGGGTGGGTGGGTGGGTGGGTGGGTGGGTGGGTGGGTGGGTGGGTGGGTGGGTGGGTGGGTGGGTGGGTGGGTGGGTGGGTGGGTGGGTGGGTGGGTGGGTGGGTGGGTGGGTGGGTGGGTGGGTGGGTGGGTGGGTGGGTGGGTGGGTGGGTGGGTGGGTGGGTGGGTGGGTGGGTGGGTGGGTGGGTGGGTGGGTGGGTGGGTGGGTGGGTGGGTGGGTGGGTGGGTGGGTGGGTGGGTGGGTGGGTGGGTGGGTGGGTGGGTGGGTGGGTGGGTGGGTGGGTGGGTGAGTATAAGTATGTTAGGTCGTGTTGTTGTTAGCCATATGTGTTAGATTATCTGTATTGTTAGTAGATAAAAAAATCTACAGTTTTAAAAAGATAATAATTGTTAATAAGGTAACTACACCTACATATACGTACATGTAAATGTATACATGTAGTTCCAACAACTAAAGAAGCCTCAGTCTGACTTATAACTTCCACTTTCACAAAAGTGATGGACAGTGTTGTTTTGCTACTAACATTAACAATGCTATTGCAGAGTGTTGCAATGTTGTTGACGTAATAGAAATAAAAGCACCATGACATATAGCTAAAGCAATTTGCATCCTGCCTCTAGGGCTCTATGGACGTGGTTGCCCACAAATGCACCACTGCAGTAGGTTTGATGTTGTACGTGGAAGGAGGCCAAAGCGTTGTCAAGAGCTTTGACAAAGGGACCTTCTTCTTCATGGAACTCCTTTTGGAGTGCACTATTGATTTTTGCTAGCTGAGATGCCTGTAAATGTAAGATGTCTGCATTTTTTATATTTTATTGCTCAATTACTATATTCGTTCCAGTTCATCTTCACCATTTCACATATACAGTATATCTGCAAATACTCTCAATCACAGATGTATAATTTGTTAGCTTCTCAGGTGATAGAGAAAGACTTAGTGTAGCATCTCTTCCATCATCTGTATACTGGATTTCACTGCTTGAGATTCATCCATGAGTTCCCTTCTCTTCATCTGTGCTTCATGGTACAATACCACAATGATCACTATAGCTTACAAAGATGCCTAATGTAATATGCAACCCTGGGGGGAATACTTCTGAAAAAAGATCACTTATCCATTCACACTATAAATTGTGTTAGGGGAATTGTATAGATGGGAAAAGGACGTTATTGAATGATTGGCGTGTTTATAATTCCCCCCTGATTGCATAAACCTCAAGTGATCATCACAAAGTGACTCGAATTGTTCTGCACTGTGGGAATGATTCATGGGAGCTTTTCTCAAACACGCTCTTATTTTTTGCCCGCTACGAACGCGCTACTAAGTATATGGAACAAGTAAGATTTTTTATAGTTACTGAAAATGACTCGTTTTCTAAACAGTTCTTAGCATGCCCACTCCGCAGCTTGCGCTCGAAAGAACTAAAATGTTCCTTTCAGGTACAAAATGCACGAAACGCGTATAATTCCCAACTAGTATACAAACCGCATCAAACGCTGCTTTAGCAACCAAGATTAGATACATACAGATGAACATTGACAGGTCTGAGAGAACTACCACGTATACTTTGGGAAGAATAGATCAGCATTGAGTTATATATTAGACTTTGTAGTCATTCTAATTATCATCATGCCCAATATAATTGATAAATTTACCAGCAGGCGACTGAATTATCAAGAGCGCTAAATACATGTAATTCTGTACTTTGTTTAGCTTACGAACAGCTGCAGCACAGCGCAGCCATAGTTGCCACGCCGCGCCGCTACTTGTTACAGCGCCAGCGGCGTAACACTTGAAATTAAGTACTGATTACCTAGCGGACACGTAGCCAACGCATTATTTAGAAATGCGTATCCATATTACGTATTAAATTCATTTTTTTTCATGATGTGTATTGAACTTTGTGTCCTATTACATGCATGTATAATTGTGCTTTGTACGGTTTTTTATTCCTTTTTTTTTTATAACCTGTTACAACCGTTTTTTCAAAGTGTTTCATGTTTAAATATTTTCGTGTGTAGGTTCAGTCCAACCTTTCAATTAACAGAGGTCTCATCGACGTGGTACCGCTTTTTAAGTTTCTGCATCAGCCATGAGTCACCGTGTACTGCTACCGGCTATATGCAAAGTATTTATTCACCCCAAGCGTTTTTTAAAAAGATTACTTTTTGCTTGAAAATTCATCTATTATTACCTCATACAAATAAAGACAGGCTTTCCTTTGGCAGGATGATGATCGTTGGATACTCTTTGAAATCGATTACCCATATCATGGGATTAAAATCTAGCATCATTTTTTTAAATATGAATACATACATCCATGTACAAAATGTAACGTCGAAATAAAAAATATTATCATCCCTTTGAATCGTCTAAATCTTTCAGTTTCTCGTTGCATATATATTGCATAAAATCCCTCGACTGCAGTCCCCAAGACACGGGATTTCGTTCACACCACCATCTCTGCGCTCGTCCATCACTCCATACTCACGATATCCGAGGTACTTGGGTACGCTATGCTCACCCACGACTATGTTGCCGAATCCTTTCGTTTCGAGCAACGCCGTGATCTTTTCAACGCGGTCTTCTATCACGTGAGTCTCGACCACAACTTGTTCTATCATCGGCCAGTGGTCATCTCTGATACCCATCAGCACGTCCCACTCGGCCTTTTCGACGTCCACTTTTAACAAGCTGATCTTTCCCGGCTTCTCCTCGTCCAGCACGGCGCTCAGGGTCCGCAATGGGCATTCTACCTTAATGGCCGCCATGCTCTCATCTACCACCTTGCGCACTGCTTTCGAGTCCGCCTTATCTCCCGCAAACCTTTCTAAACGCGCTGCAATCGAGTCTTTCTCTTCGCTCGTCCATCCGTACGATGAACATACGAGGGAGTAGCCGGGGTAAAACTCGAACACGGCCGACTGCGTCTCCGACAAAAGAGAAGGCTGCGACAAGCCGACAGCAAAAACCTTACTGCGCGTCACGCCGGGATGGGCGTACTCTTTGATGTTCGCTTCACATATCCGGGCAAGGGCGGGAATGGGTTCGAAAGTGAACAGATTCACGTCACCTTCAGTGGACAAAATGCAGTAGAGCGCAAACATGCCGATGTTTCCTCCCACGTCGAATACCGTATCGCCCTTCTTTACAGATATGCCGTACCGCGTGTAGTCAGCCTCCTCGAACAGCTGCTTGTACAGGAACTCGGCCTCGGTGGCTTGAAGGCATCTGACTACAGGTAACTCGTCCGACAGCCTGACTGTGGCAATAGGGAACTCCTCCTTGTTAGTCGCCATTTTTAGTTACGCACCCCCAACACGGGTGTTTCAATCCATTGACATTCAGACCTACGCCCCGAAATTTTGAAATGGCAATTAACTCACCTAGCAACGGTTGTAATGATTTGTACCCGTTGGAATTCGCTGTACAGTTACTGAATGGAACACGTGGTGACCTTTTAGACGAGGTATTGTTGAAGATGAAACTGTGCTCTACTGAACAAGGTGTGTTTTGGCATCAAGAAATGTTACGCTCTAGAGAAGTGTCGTTCAAAAGCGGCCTACTTACGCGGAGGTAGGTTTTCAAAACTAGTTAGTCCCCAACGTGCGCACTTCCAGTTGAGAAACGACTTTTACAAAGGTATTGTACATAGATCGAGCTTTCTTTTTATGGTATTTATTTTCTGAGACGCGATTTGTATGCTTCAAAAAAGTAACGTGCAAACATTGTCAAGTGTGTGCTGCGCGCATGTATGGAGGGAGTGTAGGCCTACATGTACGTGAATACCGGCCCGGTATAAATCCACTATGCTATGAAGCAGCAACGTGTTTTGGCCGGCGTACGTTTTGCTCTCTTTGTGGGTGGTGGCTGAGCACGAATTGAGTCAGGAGCAATACTTATCAAGCGCTCTTTGACGATACACCGTACTGTAGATTGTGTTCAGTGCGTTGAAATGCTAAATTGAACTGTTGTTAGTGTTCAGTGCGTTGAATCGCCGGTGAGTTGATTCAGCACCTTGTTCACCCAGCATGCCAAATCATAAGTTGTATCTTCTCACTCACTCAACTGTGTGCTCCTCTAATAGGTGCATTTTGGGTGAGATATTTTCATTGGCCATGGGGAAATTGGTTCAAAAGTAGTTAATACCCATCCACAGCTATGACGTCATGTTGCTATATCCTAACTCTCTCTCCACATTTCTCATCTGTCAGTTACAAAGCATTTGTCATGGATGGAGTGGCATGCTCCAAGCCTAGCAAATGCCCCTTCAAATGTGTCTGCAACCTGCTGAGCATCCATGAGGAGAACAGGATACTGCTGGGCCACATTTTGTGTACACCAATCATCATTCAGTATGTGCCTCACTTGTTGAAGGTGATGACTCAAAGTTCACTGGCTTTGATGCTTAACTTCGGCCTTGACTTTTTGTAATCCTTACAAGAGTTATTGGCTGGAATGATGGTGAGTAGTTCATGTAATTATTATTGCTGTACAAATTTACTTACTCTTCCCCCCCCCCCCCCCCCCCCCCCCCCCCCCCCAGATGGAATCTGCAAAACGTTTGGGCTCTGGGCTTTCATTCTTTGAATTTTGAATTACAGATGGTACGTTTACCTCAGTACCACATGGAGGAGATGGTGTTGAAAACATGTGAGAAGTACGCTCCTGCTGGAAGGTCTGTTTTACATGAGTTGCATTGAAGCAATACATCACTTAGGAGGGACAAGAAGATGTCAGGAGCTGCATTTATGCTGGCAGCAGTAAAGGTGAGTTGTCATGGCAACATGAACGTGTTGTTTGCCGACAATGTCATTCTGCACAGACAAGACTTTGGCACGGTAGCTCTACTGGTCTGTGCAGAATGCAAAAGCAGAGTGATTGTGTAGCAGCTGGTTGAAATTGAAACTGGTGCAATGTACCCAATATGTGTAAATAATGACTGTAGTGATTCACTTGACATTTGGCAGTATGTTTTGTCACTTTTTTTACTTCGTACCACCTTTCACCAGCACCTCAAAATGCTGGCAAACCTAAATGTGATCATGCAATTTAATTCAGTTATAATTTGCTCCTCACTCACTTCACACTTGTCTATAGTATGGGTTTTCCACTTGCAGGGCACGACCAAACTTTTAAATGGTATTAGCTTTTTCTGCCTCAAAGCATTTAACACCCTCCCCTTGGTTTGCAGAGCGATTATGGGTGGATCTCGATATGATCATTGATACCAAAAGCTAGTTTATGCTCCTTTTTGTAAAATATGGAGTTGCATATGCTTCTTTTTTACTTATTTGCCACTACCAACCTCCCACCGCACACCCTGCAATGTTTTGTAAGCTAACTGTTATGGAACTCCATCGCAAAGCATATATAAAAACCAAGATGTTGATAATTATTCATAGATTTCAGCCGCGATTTTATATGCCCTAGATATCGCGTCTCGAGATATGACCCAGCTTAAATTGTTTTACAATGCCCCTAGATTCTGTATTTTATCGTCACAACTCACCTGGAAGTTCGAGAGCCTCACAAATAGCCCACCAAAAGATGCACTCGTAACGAATTAAGGGGCACGTGATTACTAGAAACGTTGCGCCGTATGTTGAAATGCTGTAAACATGTGAGCAGTTGATTTGGGTTTGTGCTTAGACTAATACTATGCTTGGAATTATCAATAGAGAGGCGTAGTGAAACTGGGTTGTAGCGGAAACAGGCCTTGAAAATGTTAGCCCGTTAATGAGCTACCAAAATCATTTTTACGTAAATGTGCGATTCGACATCTAAATATCCGTAAATGTCCACTCTGAAACACCCGTGCCAATTTTATGTAAACACTGCTACCCACTACATATACCAAGTGAATTTTTTGTTTGTTGTTGACAATTTACATTTGCACCTGAATTGTAAACCTGCACGGCATCTGGTCATGGTCACTTTCCATATCCAGGGCGGGCAGGATTTTTAAGGAGGGTTGCATGCCATGACGTAATTTCACGTAATGTATACATCTACATGTATACATAATAGACGTATACGGGAACCCAAAGCGCTAATGTTCTGCTCAGGGCCACCGAGAGGGTGGGGCCGGGGGAGCCCGTTAAACATGGTGCCCGGGCCGCCCGGCTGGTCTCTTTTTAAATAAAACAGTGCGGAATGCACTGTATTTATATAATTTCGTTACATTCATTTTCTAGCACAAGTCCGGGTGGTAGAAAGGAAAGGAAAGGGCTGTAAGGGAAGAGAATCGCGACCCTACCAAAAGACTTGAAATATTTAGGCTTCGTCACAACACCTTCACCGACATAGCTAGGATCGACTATTGCGACTTACATAACGATTTGTTATTTTACTAAATCAATTGAAATTAGTCTTGAGCTGATTGGCTGCATGTACATGAAATTCAGTGAAAGTAAGTAATTAATACATGCAAGGCCACTGAAAATCTTGATGTAATAATTTGTCTCCATATATTTCTGCTGAAACTGGTGATGGTGAGGAAAAATTGATTTCTCAGTCAGGGGAAATGTATTTCCTATTTGGTAACATGACTGGATGCTCGCCAAGCAACAATGGGAAGGACTGCTCATCAAGACGTGATGAACTTTACCTCATTTTCAAGAGTTATGAACCATTATTGTTTCATCAGTAGAGAACAACTGTATAATTTAGTACTGTATTTCACCATAAGCTTAGGGCTTTTTTGTACTGCATGCAAATCAGTGCATGTTGCTGATTATGTTACTGTATATGTACTTATAACATATCTATGCTTAGCGCACAAGCATGCGCAATCCCAGCGCTAGCATTGTCCTGATTTATGCTTTGCGCACAAGAATCCCAGGATTCACCGAATATGCTCAGAACTAGCTTGTGTGTGCGAGATGAATTTTACCACATGCCTGCTTAATATTAAGAAGTTAGTGAGGGTCTTCTAAGCCCTTGGTCTTGTCTTGTCAACAACACTGCAACTGCGTACGTAAGGTGTTTGTGAGATTACAGATGTTCGCCATTACACCCCACTCCTATGAATTATGATCCACAGGGTCCCTCTTTTGGCTTTTCGACCATACATACACTGAATGGCACAGTGGCACCAAAATGACTCAGAATAGTCCAACATCCATAGTAATGAAGCCGTGTGGTCACACACTCTCACACAGTATAGAACATCTTCAATCTGCACAATCACCACCTCGTGCATACATGCACATGAATGCAGCAGCTGTTGTTGCCATGACCGAAGGCAAAGTTCCCTTGTTTTTAAATCATTTTGCAGGTGAGAATTCATGTATGCACGTACGTACCGGCATGTTTACATTGAGTTACACGGCTTTGTCGGAAACATATGCATGCTTTAATGACTTCAGTTTTCTGTCTTTCAAAATAAGTCAGTCCAGTACAATAAGCTCGGTGTGGAAAATATTGAATAAAACCATGCGCAGTTTCGAACCAAAATGTTGCCAGGTTTGAAAAAGCCTGGGTTTGCGTGCCGGTTCGACATACATGCACTGTATGTATCATTTCGAGAACTGTGTCTGGCAGACTGGCGCACTTCAAATTCTACTACATGTATATTGTACATGATGAATGTAATAAATCAATGTATATATTATATATACTATTGCACGCAGATACATGCATGTTTCAACACAGGCTTTGCCAGAAGGTACTATAGTCTCTGCGTCACATTTACTGATTTAATCTCATTATACACATGTTCGGTCATATTGTAAAAGAGGGCGTGGTCTAGCGAACTAATGGAGCGCCCGAGGGCATAATGCACAAATGACGAAGACCACTGACCCCTTGCGCTTCAGTGGCCAAATCAGAATACGGCCGGTGTCACGAAATAGTTTATCCCCCAATAATTTTACCCTCCCGGATGTTCTACTCCGGAATAATCAATCCTCCTGTGATAGATTATTCCGGAATCCCTTGGAATAGACTATCCCCCCCCCCATTCATGTGATAGATTATTCCGGAATAGATCATCCTCCCGTGGAATAGACTATCCCCCCCATTCATGTGATAGATTATTCCGGAATAGATCATCCTCCCGTGGAATAGACTGGCACCCATTCAAGTGTTTTGAATAGACTCTTTCACGCACGGTGAATAGTAATTTGTCCTGTACTTCGTGCCTGCATAGAAGCACTGCACCTAGCTCTGAGATAGGGGTCATGCTATATAAACTAAAAATGTTCATATCTTTTTGAAGTGACTGAAATAAAGATTGCTGTTACATTTCTAACGCACACGGTGCACTGATGGAAACTGAAGAATACAATGATATAGTGCGATTCCTTGAGAGCAAAAGTGATAAGCAAAGATCTTGGCCTCGAGGTGTGGAAGATTCCAAAGACAAAGAGGCTAAAAGGGCATATCGTCAAAAATGTGAAAGCTTCGCTGCCCATGACGGTCTTTTGTTCAAACTTAAAAGGCGCAAATAACCTGAAACTGGAGCATTGGCGTCTACACGGGCTACCGGTGCGCGCTTGCGGGACGAGCCCCAGGATGAACGATACAGGGTGGTAAAAATCAACGAAAAGATGCGGGTGCTTGAAAGTGTCCGTAAAGATCCGGCAGGGGGTCACTTTGGAATTCATAAAACGTAAGGCTAGCCATGGTAACTGTATTTGAATCGTATATACTCTTATCCATTTACAGGCAAGAGATGATAGCCGAGCGGTACTATTGGAAAGGAATGTAGCAGAATATTGCGGTACTTGCCTAGTGTGTCAAAGGAGGAACAAAATGCCCAAGAAGACTGCAAGCCTAAATCCGGTTGGTGTTCCTAATCGAGCGTTTGCACAATGGGGTATGGACCTAGTAGGTCCATTGTCAGGTGCAGTTGTCTGTTATCTAATGGTGCTGACAGAATATCTAACCAAATGGCCAGAGGTATATTGCATACCTAATAAGGAGGCAATAACTGTGTCGAGGTGTCTGAAGAAGCTAGTAGGAAGGTTTGGGGTACCAGAAATAATCATATCAGACCAGGGACGAGAGTTTTGCAATCAGTTCAATGATAATTTTTGCAGTAGCTTAGGTATTGCTAGACACATCTGCACAGCATATCATCCCCAAAGCAAAGGCCTCACAGAGCGATTTAACCAGACAATTTGTGCTTGCTTAAGTAAGTACTCAGAAGGTGGAAACCTAAATTGGGAGGATGATCTAGACCTTTTTTTGCTTGGTTATCGCTCATCTATACAATCATCTTCATTGTATTCTCCATTTGAACTTGTTTATGGTGTGAAAGCAAGGCTACCCATTGAATTAGATCTTCCACCACATAAATGTCAAGCTGATAAAGATGATAACCCTATGGAAAAGTTAATGGTGAACTCAAAGTTGCTAGGTGAAAAATGTAGTGATGCTTGTGAAAATATTCACCTAGCACAGGCCACCCAAAAAAGGCAGTACGACAGAAAAGATTGCAGGCAAGAAGAGTTTGTAGTCGGAGACGAAGTCTGGTATGCCAATTCCAGACAAGATACAAGAAAGGGTGACAAACTATCCACCAAAAGGCTAGGGCCTGTTTTTGTTGCCAAAGCATGTATGTGGGAAAAACACGTATAAGCTTAAAAGGAGTTTCATTCAGATCAATTAGTGAAGGTGAAGAGAGCTCTCGCTGGTGACATAGTACCATCAGCTAAGACAGAGGTTGGCATGTGTGATGGTGCCCAGCACTCAGATGAAAATGGCTCCATACAGAAAGTGAAGAGAACCAGGAATACTGATGTGACACCTGATTGTGACAGTGCCCAAGAGTCAGCAAAAAAAGAAATCACTACTAAGGGATTTAAGATTCCAAAAGGGAAGGGGACTAAGGCTAGCGATGTGACACTATTAACAAAGCCTGTGTCAGAATGTGATGGTGTTCTACAGCCAGTTATTGAAGAGGTTGCTGCTACAATTGAGGGATCTGACAAGGGAGAAAACTGCTCTGGGAGGGCCAAGACCAGTGATGTGGCACCAACAACAAAGCTGGAGGGTAGCATGTCTAATTGTACTCAACAGTCAGCAGAGGGAGAGGTGGTGGTTGTAAGAGGACAATCAATTCATGAAAGAACGGAAAGTAATGCTAAAAGGCAGATTGCTAAAGGTAATGAAATGGTGTCATTCAAGATAGGAGATCAGGTATTGTACAGCCTATCCCATGGAAGCAACAGAAAGGATTCCAAACAGTATGGTCCTTCTGTGATATCTCAGATATGTGGTGGTGACATGTATTTACTTGCTGGTCTTAAGAGGAAGTATCACAGCAACCAACTTCAAAAAGTAAACATGATAACATCTCAAGTCAATAAAGTAATGTGCAATCTTATGCTGGTATACCAGTTCTAATCTGTTCGTTTTTTTATGCCTAGAGGAAATGGAGTATGCAACTTGTAGCAGCAGATCGAACATCAACTTGTGCAGTAACTACTGCCATTACACAAGACAGCTCAAAACAAAATGAAGAGCTGGTAGAAACAAAATCAGCCAAGGCATTACTCATCATGCCTACTACTGTAACAACAGCTTTGCATGAGCAGAGGCAGAAATCTGATACATTCAATGGTCATGCTGCACTAATCAAGAATATTACAAAATTTGGCCTGCAGGTGTGCATAAATGTACCCTTAGATGGTAACTGCTTGTTTACAGCTGTTTGTGATCATCAACTGATGAGAGTGCTTGGAGAGTGCAAGCGACATTTGAGTCTACGAAAAGAAGTTGTTAACTACACGAAGTGCAATCCTTTAACAGTAAGTTTTAGAATGGCTACATAACTCTAATTGACAAACATGACTTTACAGCCTGAAGGGATTCCCTTCTTCAGCTTTATTTTGTCTTCTCAATCTTGGGAAATGTACCTATTGAAGATGGAAAGACCAGGAACATGGGGTACCCATTTAGAGTTGCAGGCATTGTCCAATATGTTGGGTGTTACATTCTGTATAGTCACAAACAGCAGTGTTGAGGACCAATTGATTACTTGGCTATATCCTATTTTGAATGGCATAACACAGATTGATGCTCCTGTACTAATTCTGGGCTGTGAAATGGAGTTTCACTACCATAGCTTAGGTTCCATTCACATTTTCGATTGCCAAATAAACAATTCAGTAATGAAAACACTGCCAGCGGCAATAGCAAATTGATTAGCTACTGTGATGTAAATAAAGGTGAGACATGCATGTAAATGTAAGATTTATTTCAATATTTGATTTGTTTTTCCTTATTTATTTAGATTCAAATGCAGAAGCAGCACAAAAGCAATCATATCATCTAAATTCCACTGACAATACTGCTTCTCTTCCCTTAAGTTTGGAATGTGATGGTAAGACAAGTAAAATAAACAATACCCCATGCATGAGATCATATTGCACACATGATGGTATTATTATTCTCAGAGCCAATGATAACAGCAAGGTCAGGAGCTGTTAGTCAGTGTCCGAATATATTCAACTATTGAAGGGAGATTGCATAGGAGATAATGTATATATGTTTGTGCTCTTGAACCCATGCAATTCTAATAAATAAGCTTTCAATCCCCCCTCTACATATAGATCATTTTTTCCACATGCTTGAAAATGACAATGCAAAGGTTAGTAAGTCAGTTCTAAGGTATATGCTTGATGTAACCTTTTTGCTTAATATGTAGTTGCCTAACACTACAATAAAATGCCTTAAAGGTCCTTTGTGTTCACCATGCTATCTGAGGAGAATGGCTATTCCTTGCATCGGATTTCATCAATTTTTGAGGTAGTTTTGGTGTATAATAAAGCAAAGGCATAGCTTTAATCAACTCAGAACAAAAGCATCTTGGAATACAGCTTTATCCTAATGCTATGCAATATTCCAGGCCATTGGTTCCTTGCTGTAAGATTTTTCATATTTTCTTATCATGTACCCTGTACTGAAATTTTAGGTGATTGAAGTACTAAAAGGAAAGGTGACATTTTATGATTCAGTATTTGAAACCATTCAGGGCAATGCTGTTAGTGTGATAAGGTAATGCATTTGTTGATTTATGCATTTTTATGGATTATTTTTTCCCCTTCGGTTTGAAATGCAAAAGTAACTTCCTGCTGCTAGAGCATGAACGACAGCAGTGTGACGAAACAAGAGATAACTACATTTACAAGGAGGATGAATGGTTTTTTCATAAGGTAAGACACATTTAGGATATTTCATTTCTTAATCACTGCCCATTGGAAAGAATCCCACCCTTATACAGAACAACGTGTATGATTGTGGTGTGTATGTCTGCAAGGTGAACACTATTATGTTAATATAATGTAAGCACATTCATTGTCTAATTTGCAGAATGCATTGTACGCAAATGGGCTTTAAACTTTGTGGTAAGTAACTGATCATTGTATTGCAGTTACTACCGCTGCTGCGGTGATTCATTTTACAGACAGTATTCAGCTTCGCTCCTGGCTAGCAGTACAGCTGTTAGAATGGTAGTTGCATATATGCAAAAAATAAATTGCCATTCAAAATGTGCCCACACACTGTTCAAGTTCATTAGTTCACATCAATGCCAAATCAGTACAGTCAGTTTTGTACCAAAATGTCAGACATTTGCCTGAGGTGAAAGCTACTATGGACAAGGTACGCATCCATTGACTGATCTTTAGAAATAATTATCATCACTACTTGCTCAGTTTTAGCAAGAATGCTGTTTTCATACCTAATCATGAAGGAGTAGAGGGTTGGTGTTCTAGTACAGATTACAGTTTGTAGTATGCCCTTACATCTTCATAACACACCTTTATAGCATCATATACATATAAAAGGACTTAATGCCCCAGTTTAATTCACCACTTCCTGAAGTCAGCCCAATTGATCCGCTACCGGAGAGATGTATAATTATGAAAAACGTGCGAAGAAATTAAGGCTGTGGAAGAAACCCATTCCATCATTTGTAGACAGGTACCAAAGTTGATGTGATGTATTGAACCATGCTGGCATGCATGTACATTTTCAGAGATCAGCATATATCATTTACCTTTGTAATTGACTCATGCCACAAACATGTGGTAAGGGTGTAATGTTTTTAAAACCATGCACTTCTAACCATAACTTCTCCCATGTATAGGAGCATCTAAGGTCAATTTGTCGCAGATCTATTGATTCAATCTTTTATAATGTTTACATTGATGGAAGACATGATGGGGTTTTGAAAAACTTAACCCCAAGGAGTTGAAGTTTTTTTTTTTCGCAAATGGCCCATAATCAACTGTGATGTAGTAGGTTATAAAAATGTACCATGCATGCATAGACTTGATAAGCGAAGGTATAGAGCATTTTCCTATATGGAGTTGTCATAGATAAAGGGGTACAAAGGGAACAGAGCAAATAGTCTTACCTTAGATGTTTTTTATCCAGAGGTGAGCAATTTAAGGAAATCACTATTGCGGAATTATAACGTCTTATCTATCAAGTTGATGATCTGTTTGATTTCCAACAAGCAACAAATGAAACGTAAAGAAGCGGTCCAGTACTATGTGAAAAACCTAATGACGTAATGACTGTAATTTGGATTTGTGTGCAATGCAATCAACATACAACTGCATGCATTTGTTGTGCTTGTTATCTGGTCTTTTCTCGGTGCAATCAGTGGTACTCACGCCGGTATACGCACTACACATGCATGTCCACGTGCATGCGCACTCACATGCAAATTAACAAATGATTCTTACAAGTATTGCAATGCTTGTACCAAACACAAGCATACAACACACGCACAGCCTGCATGTATACGCGCACATACACAAACACACACACAAACACAAAACACACACACGCAACAATATTAATTGCAATATGATGTTGAAGAGTGTTATTTTGCTTGATCTGTGTATTTTGATCCTTATCAGTAAGGGGGATAGTTTATTCCGACGGCGGATAAACTATTCCGGAATAATTTATCAGGACGGATAAAAATTTTCGGAATACATTATCCGGAGGATAAATTTTTACGGGGGATAATCTATTTCGTGACACCGGCGTTTCATATCAGTCACTTCTTAATTGTTCGTATCAATTTAATATTGCAATCCGGAACCAAAAGCATGAACCACTTCCTGCGGCGGATGTATATAAAGCACACAAACTTCAGTGACAGACCATCTCATTTCTTGCGATAGATCAAGAATGCTGAAGGAACTGTCTCTTCTTGTGACCCTGCTTGCCTTGTTCGCAGATGCCCGTCCCCAGCCCTACAAGGTTTGCTATCATCGCTGATGATTATTAAAAGATCCTCGCCACCACCTGTAGCTTGTGGGGATGAGCGATAAGGCCCGGATCAGAGGTGAAGATGGCGACTTAGTCGCTAGTAGGGACGACATTATTGATGGTAAGAGCTACATGCCATTTTGGGAATGAAGGCAAATACCATGATAACCATGTACATTTCAAAACAGAAATGATTATTAGCTATTTGAGGGCAAAGAATGCTGAAGGTTTGAAGACACAGGTTAGAATAATTGACCATCTTTCTTGCACTGATTAATAAATCATGATCAGAAATGATGTGTAGGTCAGAGAGAAGTGTTTATAAATGCATTACCGTTTCAAAACGTCCGCGTTTACTCTCGACCCTAGGCCCTTTTATTAGTTTTAGTTTTATATATTAAAAGTACGACCTGGGGACGAGGCTTTTGCTTGGTAGCAATGAAAACACATTCATGGGTTGTTTTGTACAAATTATTTACAAGAAACCAAACATGGTGTGTTTAGTTCACCACCACGAAATAGGAAGCCTTTTTTAAATGTCTTTTACTATACATGTATGTGACGTTGATTGCAAATTGATATGTTTACTTATTTCTTGTCACCATGGATACTAGCTATTATGAACAATGGAGATTGTAAGTATCTACAATTCGCATTACAACATATTCCCTGTCACCATGTATACTATTATGAACAATGCAGGGAGTAAGTACCAATGATGTTATACATTTCATATTACTTCACCATGCATGGTGAACATTGTAGAGTGTTAGTATACCAATGATGTTATGTTTCCTATTGCACCATAACATGCCTACTGATTTCTTGTCACCATGGACTACATTAAATAATGCAGAGAGTAAGTATCAACAATGCATTTCCCATTACTACCTTCTAATTCCTTGACACCATGGATACTATTATGAACAATAGCCTGTAAGTATCAATCATGTTTCTGATTACACCTTATAACATGCCTACGTATTCCTTGTCACTATGGATGCAGCAAGTATGAATGATGTTACATTTCCCATTGCACCTTAAAATGCCTAAATATTCCTTGTCACAATTTGGATACTATTATGAACATTGCAGCCTGTAGGTATATATGATGTTACATTTCCTTTAATAATATACCCACTTATTCCTTGTCACCATGGATACTATTAATGAACAATGCAGAATGTAAGTATCAATTAATTGCACCTCAACATGCCTACTTATTAGTGTCACCATGGATACTATTATGAACAAAGCAAGGAGTAAGTACACTATATCAATAATATTACATTTTCCCTTGCACCTTTAAGTACTTATTCCTTGTCACCATGGATTCTATTATGAACAATGCATTCAGCATGTAAGTATCAATGATGTTTCCATTGCACCTTAATTAACATGCCGACTTATTACTTGTCACCATGGATACGAATATGAATATAGCAGCCTGTAAGTATCAATGATACTACATTTCCCATTGAACCTTAACATGCCTATTTATTTCTTGTAACTATGGATACTATATTATGAACACTGCAGATTGTAAGTATCAATAATGTTACATTTTAAATCACACCATAACATACCTCCTTAAAACTTGTCACCATGGATACTATTATGAACAATGCAGGGAGTAAGTACATTCCACATTTGCCTACTTATTCTTTGTCACCATGGATTCTATTATTACCCGGCAATGCAGTGTGTAAGTACTAATGATAAGTTCCATTGAACCTTAATATGCCTACTTATTCCTTGTCACCACTGATGGATACAATTATAAACAATGCAGCAAGTAAGTATCAATTATGTTACATTTCCCATTGCACCTTAAGCTTAACATGCCTACTTATTCCTTGCCACCATGGATACTATTATGAACAACAGCCTGTAAGTACAAGTTATGTTTCCCATTGCACCTTAACAATTCTACTTATTCCTTGTCACCATGGATATTATTGCAGTGTGTAAGTATCTATGATGTTACATTTCACATTGCACTTTAACGTGTCAACTTATTCCTTGTCACCATTAATATTGAATAATGCAGACTGTAAGTATCAATGATTTTACATTTTAAATTGCATCTACATATACCTACATGTATACGTATTTCTTGATATTATTGTGAACAATGCAGGGAGTAAGTATCAATGATGTTACATTTCACAATGCATCTTAACATGCCTACTTATTCCTATTGTACTATTGTGAACAATATATGCAGATTGTAAGTGTCAGATTATGTTACATTTCCCATTCAACCTAAAACTACTCTTGTCACCTTTGATTCTTTTATGAACAATGCAGGCTGTAAGTACCATACAATGATGTTGCTATTCCCATTGCACCTTAACATGCCTACCTATTCCTTCTCTATTACAACAATGCAGGGGGTAAGTACCAATTATATTACATATTGTGCAACTTTACATGCAAATTCACCATGGCTACAATACAGAGTGTATTTATACATGTATCAATGACGTTACATTTCCTATCGCACCTTAACATGCCCACTTATTATTTGTCACCGTGGATATACTATTTTGAACAACCTGCAGAGAGTAAGTATCGATGATGTTACATTTCCCATTGCTATCTTAACATGCCTACATATTTCTTGTCACCATGGATACTATTATGAACAATGCAGAATGTATGTATCAATAAATTGCACCCTAACATGCGTACTTATTATTGTCACCATGGATACTATTTGGGCAATGCAGCTTGTAAGATGTTACATTTCCCAACGCACCATGATTACCTGCCCTTGTTACCGGCCATGCATACTGTTACTGAAAATGCAGAATGTAAGTATCAATGAATTACACCTCACCATCTGTACTTATAATTGTCACCATGGATACTATTATGGACACAGCAGGGAGTAAGTGCCAATGATGTGATATTTCCCATTGCACCTTAACATGCCTATCTATTTCAATTATGGCCATAGCAACGTGTAAGTATTGATGATATTATGGTTCCATTGCACTTAACATGCCTACATGTTGTCACCGTGGATACTATCATGATGCTATCATGAACAATGCAGATTGTAAGTATCAAATTAGTACATTTCCCATTGCATCAAAAAAAAAAACCTCATTTTACCATGGATACTATTTTGAACAATGCAGTGTGTACGTATCAATGATGTTACATTTCCCATTGTGCAATGACATGCCTAAATATTCTTGGTCACCATGGATAATGTCACGAACAATGCAGATTGTAAGCATCAAATTATTACATTTCCCTAAAAAAAACTACCACTTTATTCACCATGGATACTATTTTGAAAAATGTACAAATCCCATTTACTACTTATTCCTTTTCGCCATGGATACTATGATGTAGCAACGTGTAAGTACCAATTATGCTACATTTTTCATTGCTATGTAATATTTCTTCCTTGTTGCCATGGATACTATTATGAACAATGCAGCCTGTAAGTATCAATGATGTTACATTACCAATTCCACCTTAACATTCCTATACTTATCCCCTTGTCACTATGGATACTATCATGTACAATGCAGCAAGTAAGTATCAATGATGCTACATTTCCCATTGTACCTTAATCGTCACTGTGGATACTGTTATGAACAATGCAGCCTGTAAGTATCTATAATGTAATTATTCATTGTTACCATGGCGACCATTACAGAATGTAAGCATCAATGAAATACACCTTAACATGTTTACTTATCACCATACTATTATAATAAACACAGCAGGGAGTAAGTATCAATGGTGTTACATTTTCCATTGCACAATAATGTGCCTATTTATACCATGCTACGTACAATGAATACAATTTTGAATAATGCATGCAGCCAGTAAGTATCAATGATGTTGCATTTAAAACATTGCACCTTAACATGCCTCCTTGTTCTGTGCCATACTATGAATATAGCAGCCAACTGTAAGTATCAATTATCTTGCATTTACGTATGCTATTGCACCTTAACATTACTTGTCACCATGGATACTGCTATGAACAATGCAGCTTGTAAGTATCAACATTTACCATTGCACATTAACGTGTCTACTTATTCCGTGTCACGTGGATCTTATTGTGAACAATTCAGCTTGTAAGTATCAATCATTTTGCATTCACCATAGCACCTTAACATGCCTTCTTGTCACCATGCATGGGAACAATGCAGTGTGTAAGTGTATCAACGATGTTATATCTCTCATTGCACCATACCTATTTATTCCTTGTCACCATGGATACTATTATCAACAACTGATGTAGTGTGTAAGTATGACATTTCCCATTGCACCTATCTACTTATTCCTTGTCACCATGGATACCATTATGAACAATAGCCTGTAAGTATCAGTTGTGTTACATTTCCCATTTCACCAAGCTTCAAACACTCCTACTTATTCCTTGTCACCATGGGTACTATCAGTGTGTAAGTATCAATGATGTCATTTTCCCCATTGCACCTGAACATACCTACTTAATACTGTCACCATGTATATTTTTTGAATGTTGTTACATTTTCCATTGCACCAAAAAACATGCCTACTTCTTGTCACCATGGATACTCTTATGAACAATGCAGTGAGTAAGTAAAAAAAAGGTCAATTTTACATTTCCATTGAACCTTATATTAACATTACTTTTTATCATGGATACAAAAACAAAGCAAGAAGTAAGTATAAATAATATGGATGATTTTGTTTGTATGATTTCAATATTTCACAACTACTGAAACTAGATACGAAGACTGGAACCTTGTGGACACCATGGCTACATGTAACTGCTGCTGCTTTTAGATGCGTAGTTTCATTAGGACTTGCATACTTGTATTGCAGTGCTTTCTATTCAATGCACTTGTTTGATCAACGTACTGATTACCTACTAAGGTACTTGGGGGCCCTAGGCTAATAAAAAATAGGGGGTACCCATCCAGGGGTGCTACTAGGAGTTTCAAAGGGAGGGGGGGGGCCAGGCTGCCCCAGGGAGGGTGCAGGGGTGAGGGGGGTGCACCCAGCAGGAGAGCGCAAAGCCCCCCCCACCTCCACATACGTGTCGTGACAATGCAAAAACTTGTTGCAACAGTAGTTTCAGGTCCTGGACGCCCAATCCGAATAACCGCTACAAGAATTGTTGTAATTTTCATACGAGCAGAAGAATAACATGGGGGGGGGGGGGGGGAGGGGGGGGGGGAATTATATGTCATTGAACAAATCACACAAAAATTTTAGTGTCTAATTTTACTGGTAGAGGATTCAAAATTCCTTTATAAAGTTAACTTGAAGTTTTTTCCCCTGTAACTAGGTGCTATTAAAAAAAATACAATTCTAATTTTAGATCTCGGAACAGATATTTGTTACACAAGCAATACATCTTATAGTTGCATCATTAGGAGTATAGTTTATACCACTGCCACTTTTAATACGTAGCTGCTAAAATTCGTTAAGGTAAAAAAAAATTTGATTGATAAAACAGCTATAATGCTCAGCTTTTCTATAAGTCACTTACTCCTGATTCTGTTGAAACCAGCTATTGCACATTCACTTAGAAGTTCTTGTCAAAGAAATGAGGATTAGAATACTAATTGACAACTCCACTCTGATTGACAGGACATGTTTACTTGACCATCTCATCACCTAGCTCACACTTCTGCATGGTTATCAGCTACTCCATCCCCTTGTGTAGGCCCTTCACTTGGAGCCCTCCCTAGTTGCTCAAGGCCAAAGTTGTTCCCCAATGTAATGCTTCCTTGGATGCTTTTGATCACCATGTGCACACAGTGTTGCAAGTTGGTGGGTGATGTTGTCTCACGTCACAACGGGTTGAGGGACATCTTGAAATGATTTTTGCTGCCGTGCATGTCATGCTCCACAACAACAGATGGGCGGGTGGTACCTGTCCAGCTGATTCCCTTGTTCTAAACTGACATTTGACCCATCTGTCACATCGATGCTAAACACACAAGTTCTTCAAGAAAGCAAGGTTCAGCTGCCTTGGCTGCCCAGACCTGCAAGCCTAGATATAATGATGAAAGGTGCAGAGAACTGGGCTGGGTGTGTATCCCTCTTGTGGTGGAGACACACGGATGTTGGGGGTACTGAGGCTCATCAATCACTTTTCAGACTAAAGGCAGGGTCATCCCAAGTCACATGTCAGTGTCCAACAAACTATACAGAAGGCCGGCTTAGTTAGGCCCTTGTGGGAGCAAATTCTCGAGGCCGGCCATCCTGTCCCATCTCCGGCTGTAAACAGTGCATGTTATAGTACTAGTTGTAGGCAGATCGAGGTTATTAATCTATGGTCCCATCCACCACTGCTATGGCCTCCACTTGGGCAGATCAACTAGGCTGAGATCTTCATACAGCAAACGCAAGCAGGCACTGGTGTGCGAAATGTATTTTGTGCTATAACTGACAACAACAACAAAAAAAAAAGATTTTAAAAAAGCGTCCCGCCTCCCGGTAGTAGGCCGGTACACTTTTCTCTCTCAGTAGTTCTTTCATAGCTATCAAAGGCACTTCAACATTATCAACGAGTGACCTGGTGTAAGGCCCGAAGCCATTCACCAGACTGGCATATAATTATATATATATACAATGTTCCGAGAAACACCGCATGGGCCCTAACACGGAATCGCTTATAACCGGACGGAACCCTACAGGCTACATCGCTACATGTGCATCAGTGTACTTGTGCAATCTGTAATTGATTTCACGCCTGTGAAATTTTGATAAAAGACTTTTATATTAACCAACAACAACAATGAAACAGTAACCGGTCTGTCATGTCTCATGTCATAGCACCGCACAGCACTTGCTGTCCGAACCCGGCGAAGCGGCCGTCGCGGTAGACGGGGCGGCGCGCACCTCCTTGGTTTCCATTATCTTCGCGGCGAGGTCTTGGTACACCTTCTCCACATTCACCTTCAAAAGTGCGGAGGTCTCCACGTAGGGGACACCCCAGGACTGCGCCAGCGACCGCGCATCCTGTTCGGACACCGCTCTTTTGTCGGCGAGGTCAGATTTATTGCCCACGAGGATAAGCGGAGGCGCGTGTTCGTCACTCTTGACGCGCAGAATCTGCTCCCTGAAGTCGTTCAGCGCTGCAAAGGTCTCTCTGTCGACGATGGAAAAGACGCACAGGAAACCTTCGCCACTGCGGAACCAACCGTCCATGACTGTAGAGGCAAACGCCTCCTGCCCTGCTGTGTCCAGAATGTCAACCTGGCAGTTTCGTCCGTCAATGACAACCTTCTTACGATAGCTACTCTCCTTGGTCGGCTCATATTCTTCCACGTACTGAGTGGCATAAAAACAGTACATATATGTGAGGAGGAACCACGCCCCTTTATACCTTACCTCATCGTACATGAACCGCAGGGTTAGGGCGCTTTTGCCCACACCCCCCGAGCCCACCATCACCACTCTGTACACTGGACCGTCCGCTGCCATTTCCCGTCGAAGAGCTCCGACCGATACGATAACTGTCGCTGAGAACGCAATCTGTGTGCAACACGTTCCAAATTTACGGAGTTTTACGCCATGAACATAAATTCGAATTAATTATGTTGCGTCCCTTGACAAAGTAGGAAGGTGCATTATTTGATCACGCCCTCTATAAATTGGAAATAGCTTAATCACTTCTTCTTTATTAAGCACCGGTCATGATAGGAAATGTAGGTACATGCAGGAACCATTCCTGTTCAACAGCATGCAGTCATCATTGACTTACCTTACTCGGGAGTAGTACCTGCCCACCTTTCACCCCCACTTTACGAGTCATTGTTTGTGTCTATATGTAGCTAAGGACGTGTACCACAATAAAAAGTTAGGTACAACTTGCAATTCACACACACGATTCTTAAACATAACGAACAAGTGACATGTTCAAACGAAGCAGAATGGATTATCCAGGCTCTCCATTTCCAAGGGATGATCCAAAACAGGGTGGGCTTCACTATCTCACTGTCCGATCACTTCCTCCAAACAATGAACAAAATAAGTCATTCCTGAAGTAGAAGGGGGAAAAAAAATAATCTTCATCAGTTGCAAAGGTACTAAATTTATAAAGGCACTTCAGGTACTTTATCCCACGGTGTGGCTTAGAGACACTCCCCCCCCCCTTCCCCTCTCCCTACTACCAACAGCTACCCATAAATGTTAAATTTACCTTGATGCATCCGACATGCTTCCACGTTGTATGGGAGCCATGAAGTTAACCAGTTTGGGGTGGACGTGGTACCTGTGCAGAGACAGTATGAGGTGTAACTTTGTTAGGGGCTGCTGCATCCCCAAAACACACTAAGTACTTAGCTAGCAAGGCACACACACACACACACACACACACACACACACACACACACACACACACACACACACACACACACACGCACACACACACACACACACACACACAGAGACACACACACACACTCCTACCTGATCTTCCTCCCCTTGCTGGCTTTAGTGTCCACCTTCTTCTTTGCCTTGGTCCTCAGCTTCTGCAGCTCCAGCCACTGTCTGGGGACATAACCTACCATCACCACTGCACACACCATCACACTGCACACACCTGCACACACACCCAGCACACCCACCCAGCACACACACACCTGCACACACACCCCTGCACACATATGTACCTCCCCATTGTAATCGGATCACTTGTCTCAGTGAAGTTCATCTTCCTTTCGATCAAGTCTTTTAACAGCTGCAAATGAAGACACCAAATCAAACCTCTTACAATGCAAGCATGCCCACATAAATCATAATAATATATCTGTGCATGAACATGCAGAGATACATTATAATAACCATGTGATGATGGAATACGTGCAAACTACAATCAACTGCTAATACGAACAAATGTAATCATAAGTTTCACTAACCAAGGTGTATGTAGTAGGTGGTATGGTTGTGTGGTGTGTGTGTGTGTGTGTGTGTGTGTGTGTGTGTGTGTGTGTGTGTGTGTGTGTGTGTGTGTGTGTGTGTGTGTGTAGTGTTTATGCAAGTGTGTGTAGTATGGTATGTGGGTGGTATTTGCATGCAGACACCTCAACTGTGAGTAGTATTGAAGCAATACAATGAGACCCTAAGTAGCCCTGCTGGTGTTATGTAGCACCAACCCTGGCCCTGTTGGTGTTATGTAGCCCCAACCCTGGCCCTGCTGGTGTTATGTAGCCCCAACCCTGGCCCTGTTGGTGTTATGTAGCACCAACCCTGGCCCTGTTGGTGTTATGTAGCACCAACCCTGGCCCTGGGAGGGGCTGATATCAGAACAGCTACATGTACATGAGCTCCACAAAAGTGTCATATGATGCAAAAAAAACAGGCGATGAGCTAGAGTGTAAAAACACCTTTAGTTAGGTCTGGGAACTAGACTTATGTATATGTGGCCTGAGGGACCACATTACACACACACACACACACACACACACACACACACACACACACACACTATACTACACTGCATAAACACACTGCACTACCATCCCACCTACTATGACTTAGCGTTGTTTCCTAAATAAAAATCAAGCAGTAGGAGATCACGCAAGCATAGTTGTTTTTTGCATTCAAGGTCAACTGCTTGTAACTCATGAGTGCTGTATAACTTCATTTTTGGACATAGCCATAGGCATGCTTTCAATCATCCTTTCTTTCGTGCTCGTGTCTCTTTGCAGCTAAAGACGTCTGTACCCATCAAAGATAGTACATTTATTTGGATATTTAAAAGGTCCATGTAGCAATGCCAAAAAAAATTGTAACCACAACAGGTCCTGGCTATTCCAGACAGTTTCCAACATCAAGTGAAACTACAGTTAGCCTTATCAGTGCTGCACACTGATGATCAAGAGGCCTTTGGTCACTAAAATGCACTACATGTACATGTACTGGTATGGTGATTAGTGATGCATATATGTCTATGATGCTTCCCTGAGTTTCCTGGACCACCCCGTACAGCTCTTTTGTTGTAAACCAGCCTACCAAACCTACGTTTTGCTGGCTTTTCCCCTAGGAGGCCACGACCTTGTTTGTATTGCATCATACATGATCACACACCTCCAAATAAGCTGCAACAGATGTGCAGATATTGAATTGATGTTTTAATTTCGTGTGTGTGTGTGTGTGTGTGTGTGTGTGTGTGTGTGTGTGTGTGGTGTGTGTATGTGTGTGTGTGTATGTGTGTGTGTGTGTATGTGTGTGTGTGGTGTGTGTATGTGTGTGTGTATGTGTGTGTGTGTGTGTGTGTGTGTGTGTGTGTGTGTGTGTGGTTTTTAAAGCATCACTGAACAGGTTTTGTAGCATTCATAGATTTTGTAGCCTGCCACATGAAAGGTAACTAAGTTTTGACAGACCACGTGAATACAATTTCTGGTAACTAAGATTACTACCTTCAATCTATGATTAACCATGAGTAATGTGACCACCACTTAACCATGAGTCATGTGACCACTACTTAACCATGAGTCAAGTGACCACTACTTAACCATGAGTCAAGTGACCACTACTTAACCATGAGTCATGTGACCACCACTTAACCACGAGTAATGGATCCCCCAAAACCTAACACCTCCAGCTGTAACTTCAGAATTAACAATCTCCTACCTGATGACTCGACGCACAATAAGCCAAGGAAAGAGACACCCTTGCAAATATTTCAAATCAAAACGTCCTCAGTACATGCAAGACAAATGCATCCCTACCACAGAGTTATTAGAAGCGCTTGGGGAGTGGAAGAGTGGGGATTAGGGTAGGGGGAGAGAGAGAAGTGGAACAGTAGGGAGGAGAGGAGCAGACCATCATGTTCAAGATGAAGTTAAAGAACATGGTCTCCAAACCTTCATGAATGAAACCAAATACATGTACCAACACTATCATTCCTCACTCCTCCTCACGCTGAAACTAAATCCCACATACTTGTACATATATACTGCCACTCCTCCCCCTCCACACTGTTATCGATAATTCTCCCTGCAGCCATTTGCAGACGCCACGCAAATAGGGCTCCACTCTTTGAACAGTAGCAGTATTTCTAATTGCCACCTCCAAATACTCCCCATGGCATTCCTTATGCAGAACACATGCGCAAGCATCAGTAAGTTCTACCAGCATCCACCCCCCCCCCCCCCCCAAACTTACACGATGATAAAAATCCTCGTCATCAAATATCTCATCATCGCAGTCCCTCAGATGTGCGTCCCTCTCCCCGCGTGGACAATCAATGGGGTCACTAAGAGGTCCCTCTTCCCTGGGCACAGTCTGGTCATCCCCTTCCTCCTCCTTCTCCATTCGCTGACGCTTTCCAAGGATGCTACTGGTAAAACGTTTGAGTTGTGTTCTCTTAATTAGCCGGGCCTTGTCATTCAAAACCTGAAAGCAGGAAGTACATGTACATGTAGTAGCATGTTCAGAGGACCTAAACGTTCATGATTTATGCAATATCGACCACTAACACAGTTCTAAAATGAATATTTGCGAAATGAGGTCCAAAATAGAATTCAACATTTGCAGTTATTCATCCAGCAGACCCCTTACCAGCTCACAACAAGATACTGGGCACCTTATCCCAACACCCCCTCCCTCAGGACAATAGGCACCGCACCCCAACACCCCCCCTCCCTCAGGACAATAGGCACCTCACCCCAACACCCCCTCCCTCAGGACAGACAATAGGCACCTTATCCCAACACCCCCCTCCCTCAGGACAATAGGCACCTCACTCCAACACCCCCCTCCCTCAGGACACTGGGCACCTCACCCCAACACCCCCCTCCCTCAGGACAATAGGCACCTCACCCCAACACCCCCCTCCCTCTTTCCTATATGCAGGTGATATCATGCTGCTCCTTGGTCCCGCCCCCTACTACACATGTGCAGGGGAACAAGAAGACTGTTCAAGCCATTTATAAATAAAAACAACCCACAGTTGCTATAGCAACAACACTCACATTTTGGATCTGGGTGAGGACTGACTGGTCCACACTGACGAATGCCTGCAAGGGTATAGAGAGATGTCAGCTCACCTGGGGCACACAGGTGTTATATGCCCCCATGCCCCCATGCACACACACACACACACACACACACACACACACACACACACACACACACACACACACACACACACACACACACACACACACACACACACACACACACACACACACACCTTATTGGTCAGCTTTCCACTGATCAGTTGGGTCTTGCTGTTCCACTTAGCTATGACATCTTTACGATAAGACCTCAGAGAACCGTACACCTGAGCGATGTATTCTTCATACTGCCTCTGTCCCCCAGGCAGCACCTGAATGGGAAGCCATTGTTGTGCTGACAGCCACCACTACTTGACTCCACAGAGCTGCCACCCATGACCCATCAGAGACATGTGCAGCAAATGATGTGGACCTACCCACTCTCTTGTTCTCTTTCTCTTACGCTGCGTTCCGGTTGCCGTGGCGCCGCCCGAACCTCCTCCCTCTTGATCCACATCAGGATGGTCCCCATCCTCGGAGTCGCTGGGGATCTCCTCCACATCCGCAGAAGTGGAAGACTGGGGAGGAGGGTGCCGCCCGCCGCCTCCCGTCACCGCCATCTCTGGGACCTTGGCCAGCAAGGAGCACTGAAGGTCCAGCAAGCTATCCAACATCTGGGCCAGCACCTTCTGGCCTGATGGTAGAACATGTAAGTGGTATGGAATTTAAATTCATTCATACACACACGCTCGTACAAATATGCACACACACACATGCACACACCTCCCGAACCCACCATATATGCACACATACATGCACACACATGTACGTACACATATATGCACACATGCATGTATGCCCACAGTGAGTGATGACACACAAATATACATACATGTACTGATATAGGTAGAGCAACCTATGTGACTACCTCAACTACTTGCCCCACAACCTTCATGACCCATGATAGACTAGTCCCACAAGGCTTTGGACTTAAGCCGAATAAGGAGATATGGATACATCAATTACGACTAATTAAATGGGTGACTCTGGATATCTTGGAGTGATATTCACCTGATATTCTGTCTTGCATACAGCTAACGTAAAGGTTTGCTTGTACAAGGGACAAGGGTGTGTTCACTCTAGTGAACAGGATTGTGAATTACGCAGGATCATGCTTCTGGCATAGCCACACCTGTCTAGATGCAGGGGTGTGGCTACGTTGTATTGCTTTTAAGCAGGAGGGAACAGCTAGCCCCCCCCCCCCCCCCCCCCCCCCCCTCGTACGGTGTGGCTACATGCCCAACAGGGATCGAAATACTTTTATAAAAGCACCTGCACATGGTGCAGATGACATAACTATCCCACCTGCACCATGGCTTGTCTACCTGCACACATTTGGACTGACACATTGTTGTATGTTAAATTGAAAAAGAACAATTAATATTCATGTAGCAAATTAAAGGTTGCAAGATGGCAGCAAAAAACAACACCAGTGTGCTATTTAAGTGCTGCATATGCCTGGTAGGGATACGCCCCTCACTGTCCCAAAAACCTTTGCAATTTCACCTCATGTTGCCTAATGCACATGATTTCTAACTTCTATACTCTCCGCCAAGTTCGTAGATGGTTGAACGGTCTTGAAAGCCAATTTTAAATGATTCAAACTAAATGTTTTAGTGCTACATTATTCAAGTTCCAAGTTATAGGATGCGAGGAACGCCTACATGTACAGTACCGCCCACGAGTAAGAACACAGTAAACTGAACATGCACTAATACTAATAGCACTTGCAGCTAGCGTCGGTCGTGTGCATATAAACGCGCGAACGAGACAGCACTCGCGAGTAACTTTCGCGTGTATACGACAGCACTCGCGAGTCTTGCAGGTACTCACTTGAGCTATGCGTGCGTGCATATCATAAACCAAGGCCACGTAACTAATTACGCGCGTATGCCACGTAACTAATTACTTAGTTACGCGCGTGTGTATCATGAACCATGCCACGTAACTAATTGCTTAATACGCGCGTGCATTTGTTTATGCTGCAAGCGTACATGATCACTACATGTGTAAATTTCACCTGCACCAAGTGCAGGGCTACCTGCGTACTGAAAAAAGTACCTGCGTGGCGCAGGTGCGGCACCCGGTATTTCGAACCCTGCCCAATCATGACAACATCAACTTCCTTACTGTAATAGGGAATGCAATTCATACAAGGCCTTGATACTAAATTGCATTCTCCAAATGTATTTTTTTTTTAATGAACAGAAACAGAACTAAACGACTTAAAACTCTCGCCAGCTATGCTTACTTTGGCCCAACGCTTGGGCAAGTCGCTCTCCTCCAATCGACCTGAAGTCAGCCATGCCCTGGAGCTGGGGCAGCCTGTTGCCGAGCAACAACACCTTCTGCATCCTTATCCTCCCCTCCAACATGGCGTCCCACATAGCTGTGAGCGTGCATACAGCAGGATGATGGGGTGAGAGAGGCAGAGGAATGACAAGAGAGAGTATGAAGGAGCCACGAAGAAAGGAGAGCAGAGGAGAAAGCAAAATGGAGGTGGACGAAGTGGGAGAAAGGCAACATTTGATATAAAGTGGGACTACTAAAAACAAAACACAACATCAACTCCCCCCCCCCCCCCCCCCCCCCCTCCAAACCCATCTACTTACATATCTGCAGCCTTGCTGCCTTGCCCTTCTCAATGTCCTCATTGGCAGACTTCAGAGACAGAGAAAACAAATTCCCCATCACTTCCTCCTCTTCCTCTTCCCCAGTTCGTTCTCCCTTGGAACTCTTGCTCACTTGCAGCTTAGAACACTCGTCAGTACTGTCAGCATCATGTTCACTTCCTTCCCCCTCTTCCCCACTCCCAACTTCAGATCCATCTAGATCACTGTCACCTCCTCCAATACCACCATCACTGCCCACACTTCCTCTGTCACCTCCCTCCACACCATCACCTTCTCCTGCATCACCATCATCATTTTCACTATCTGAAGAAATCTCTGTGAAGGGAAAGAGCCACACAAATTATTAAATGGAGACATATTTGACAGCTATGAGCTACATGTGATCAGTTATATTTCATAGCTGGTTTTGCACAGAAACACACTCACACATACACACATATAAGCACAACACACGCACACGTATGTACAAAACACACATGCACATATCACGCTGAGGAACGTTTCATTCAGAGGTTTTGAACTCACCCTGAGCTTCCAAAGACCTTCTGCTAACAGCTTTCCCTGCGTACCGTGGGTCGTCCTCCATCGGATCTCGCCTTAGGCTACCCTTGACAGTATCTAACGATTCTTTTTCGCCATACTCGTAGTCGCACACTCGAGCAGTTGTCTCTGGCGCAATCTCGGCCTCCTCTTCCCCAAAGTCAGCGGGTTTTGGGGTGAACAGCTCGGCTAACTGTTCGGACAAGGGTAGCGGACCTTTGCTTCGCCTAGACATGTTTATGCAACACGTGGGCACATCCGTTAATTAACGATTTAATATCTTAATGACCAGATTAGATCAAAAATGGCTGGTAAGGAAAGCAATGGCTCGTAAACAAAGTTACACTTTGAGGTTTTTTACCCCGCCTCTTTTCTTCCCTTGACAGACGAAAGCGGCGGTGCTTTGGCCAGTATCGGCTCCAAGTTAGGAGCGGGGGCGGCCAGTTTGGGCAAGAAGGTAGCGCAGTCGGAGGCGGGTCGCTCTGCGGGGAAGGCTGCCGTGAGAGGCGCCACGGACGCTGCCGTCAAAGACCTGTCGGACCGCTACTTGGGAGGCGGAGCAGGAGGCGGAGCAGGGCACGTCGCGGTAGCTTCTACTCCTCCCGCTAGCAAGACCGACAATATTGCTAAGTCCTGTCCTTCACCTGCAGAGCCGACGTCAACTTCGGAGCACCACAACCAGGATGATGATAAGCCGGTGTACTCGACGCTTATTGGAGGTCAGGAAACGTATGGCAGACAGGAAAAGGCCTCCATTATGTCCAAAATCATACCCACGGGACTGCCCGACCTACTCATGTCTAAATCATCTTCCTCGTCCAAGTCCAGCAAACCGAAGGTCTACAAGAGCGTCATCAACACGGAGGCGGACTGGGACAGGATCCCTGTTGCCCAGGCCCTGTACAATTTTCGCGCCGAGATGAAGTGCGACCTTGAGTTTCGCAAGGGTCAGGTCATCAAAGTCCTGACGAGAACGGACTCGACCAACGACTGGTGGGAGGGGCGTATCGATGACCGTGTGGGGATATTCCCCGCAAACTACGTCAAGCTGCTGGGCTGAAGGCGTTAAATGTTAATGTTTGTGTACGTGTGTACATGTAACTATTAATATTAAAATTTTTAATTGCAGTTGGTACTGCACTGCATGTTACCATTCTAGAAACCGGTACGTACATGTACAGTAGTAGCAAACCTTATATCGATCTGTGCAGTGAATTTCATTTAGCAAACATACGGTTTGCTACCAAAGCCTTACATTCTACAATTTCAAGGTGACGTGTTTTTCTGGGTATTCATAGATAGCATTCATTTTCATATACATGTACAATCATGTAACACTTTCCAGGAATACATGTATGTACACTGTACACTTGATAATGATCAATCTGAATGATGTTTGATGCTGTTAAAAAACTAAGTACATGTGACGTAGATTCCTGTCAATATGATAGGTGCAAGTGAATTACACACTCAGATGTGTTGCAGTGCAAGTGTGTGAAAAATATATACCTCACATTAAGTACACACACAGATGTGCTACATACGATAGAGCAAGTGTGTGAATGTTACATGCACACAACTGACACAGACAGCACTGATATACACACACACACACACACATACACACACACACACACACACACATACACACACACACACAACACATAGCTTTTACTCACTGAAATGGCCCACACTGTGAGCTTGGCCTCAAACTAAAGTGGGAATGGCACCAAATACATAAGAAGCAAAAGTGACGAGCTTCCATTACAGGGATGTACCTGAATACTGCATAGCCCACTAGAGGGAAGGCACATATGTAGACGATCAAGAGAAGAATCAGAGACAGGAACATCACTTTGGACCCTCTGAAAATGGCATCCTCTTCTGGTTCCAAGTTCCACATCACACTGTACTGTTGGGATAAAGAGAGCCAGCATGGGCATGACCAGGTGATGCATGAACCACTACAGTATACCTATGCTATAACTACAGTGCCTATGCTATAACTACAGTACCAATGCTATAACTACAGTACCTATGCTATAACTACAGTGCCTATGCTATAACTACAGTACCAATGCTATAACTACAGTACCTATGCTATAACTACAGTACCTATGCTATAACTACAGTACCTATGCTATAACTACAGTACCTATGCTATAACTACAGTACCTATGCTATAACTACAGTACCTATGCTATAACTACAGTACCTATGCTATAACTACAGTACCTATACTATAACTACAGTACCTATGCTATAACTACAGTGCCTATGCTATAACTACAGTACCTATGCTATAACTACAGTACCTATGCTATAACTACAGTGCCTATACTATAACTACAGTACCTATGCTATAACTACAGTACCTATGCTATAACTACAGTGCCTATGCTATAACTACAGTACCTATGCTATAACTACAGTGCCTATGCTATAACTACAGTACCTATGCTATAACTACAGTACCTATACTATAACTACAGTACCTATGCTATAACTACAGTGCCTATGCTATAACTACAGTACCTATGCTATAACTACAGTACCTATGCCATAACTACAGTACCTATGCCATAACTACAGTACCTATGCTATAACTACAGTACCTATGCTATAACTACAGTACCTATGCTATAACTACAGTACCTATGCTATAACTACAGTACCTATGCTATAACTACAGTACCTATGCTATAACTACAGTGCCTATGCTATAACTACAGTGCCTATGCTATAACTACAGTACCTACATGCTATAACTACAGTACCTATGCTATAACTACAGTACCTATGCTATAACTACAGTACCTATGCTATAACTACAGTACCTATGCTATAACTACAGTACCTATGCTATAACTACAGTACCTATGCTATAACTACAGTACCTATGCTATAACTACAGTACCTATGCTATAACTACAGTACCTATGCTATAACTACAGTACCTATGCTATAACTACAGTACCTATGCTATAACTACAGTGCCTATGCTATAACTACAGTACCTATGCCATAACTACAGTACCTATGCTATAACTACAGTACCTATGCTATAACTACAGTACCTATGCTATAACTACAGTACCTTCTTCACGTAGAACATGATCACCAAGATGGCAATCATGAACAAGGGCAGCAATGGGGAGAAGAGGAAGCCTAACCTAAGGAGAGAAATGGGACAGTAACCAAAAATAGCCAATGGCAGCAACAAGTCCAACTTGATCATTATGGCTGGGCATCAAGTTGGAAAGATTTTTTTTGTTGCTTTTCCACACACACACACACACACCACATGATCAATGACATATTAGTTAATGTAATCGTTTATTTTGAAAACACATTTCCAATGACAAATACTTGTTTCTGACAACCCTCGCCCTGTGTTGTGGCACCTGTCTACATGACCTGCAGCTGGTCACAACAACTCTAAACTCACATACCACAGCAGCAGCTGGAAGTATACAAGGTCCAGGATACTATCCGCCAAGATGAAGGACGGTTTGGAGAAAATGGTCTTCAGAAACTTCTTTTCGACTCTCTTATAAAAAGCTTTGTGGGCTAGGCTGTAGTAGAGATCAGATAAAGTGCACACGTGTGGGGGTGTGGCTTACTTCCTCACAGTCTCCAGCACCACAGTGAGCAGAGCTATGAATAGGAACTCCAGCAGAAGAAGCTGGTAGCACTGCTGACCGAAAAACGTCTCCCAACACTGGAGCATTAGAAACAGAACACTCAGTGTAAGTGGCATACTTTTTATCGGTTACCCACTAACTTGGATGCACACGAGTATGGTGTTGTTTTTAATCCTGACACTGAACTCCGGTACTTGGAGAGAGGTGTCCTGGGTGCACTGAATGGCCGCATAAGCAGAGAAGATGTAGACGATGAGCGTGGCGATACGAACGACTGCTGATCTGATCAAGGTCATTGTAACTCTGCTGCTGTGCGTCTTGTACTTTTCAAAGCTGGCCACAATGTGGAAGACAATGGGCAGGGCTATGATGGAGAAGATGACCACTATTGGGACCAACAAGCCCTTGGCACTGGTTGCTTGTAACACCAGCTGAGTTTTAAAGAGAGGGAAGATGGTAGGTGGAGATAAAGAAGACAGCAAAGGAGGATATGGGTCCCCCCTCCCCCTCCCTCCCTCGTACATGGTTCATGTTAATGAGAAAGAATGTGCAAAATGCAACACAGCCATGTGCCAACTTAACACACTACATCAGTAAATCAGATGTGAGCTGACCTGCTTCCAGCTGTAGATTGCTGATGCTATAATGGCTGCACCCATTCCTATTAGTATCGATATTACAAACAGGTTGGTAAAGGTTCTAATTATAACTATCTGCAGAATCTCCCTTGGTGTTCTGCTCCTGGAGTTGGACACATGTTCATAGAGTTCTTCCTAAAGCAGAGACATGAGAAACTTACACCCTACAATGTCTGACATCCACTACGCGTAGTCATGTGCCTAAAGGCATGCTGTGCAATGAAGTCATGTGCCTATAGGTGCATGTGCCATCTAATGAAATCACGTGACTATAGGTATGGCATGTAATGAAGTCATGTGCCTACCGGTATGGCATGTAATGAAATCATGTGCCTAAAGGTCAGATACATGTGCAATCCACACCTGAAGGTCTTTTCGTATACATGTTTTTCTTAGCTTCACTGTGTGGGCATCAATAACACCGAAGTCCCAGGAGCCAAACAGCCTGTTGCAGAAGAAGGTCTCCGTGCCCTTGTGAAGGCAAACAATCTTACTAGCTTGCACCAACCTAACGTGAAAAAAAGGGAGGGGAAGGGTAACGTTTGCGCTATATATGGTACCTACATGTACCTGATAATGAGCATGACAAAGCTGATGCCATACACCACAGCAGTGCACACCAGGATAGCAACAGGCCTGTTGTAGTGGATCCCATTGTACTCCGTGAGGTTGCTATAGTGACCCAAAAATAAAGGTGTGTCATTGTATCCTCCTCTACCGGTGACCAGGTCGACGGGACTGGTGAAAGAGGGTGTGTACGCAGGACACTGGTACCACTTCCCCACCACCAGGGGACAGGCTGAAGAGTTCTTTGTGCTTTTGGGCACAGTGGTGACAGTTGAGGTCTGATTAGCACAGAAAGTAGCAGTGGTCGAGCCATGCACTGGAGACTTGCAGTTCTCTTGGACAAGATGGACTGTGGTGTTACGCGAGCACTTGTAGCTGTCGTTGCGATGGATGCAGGGAAGGTAGTGCTTCTGAAGGGAAGGCTCTAAAACAAACTGCGGGATGGACACGAACAGCGTCCACACCACAAAGATGGCCATGTTCATGTAGAACAGCCACCGGAGCAAGACAAAGTAGGAGGCCACTGCAGTGCCAAAGTGACCCTCCACCTGCTTGATGTGGGTGTCCCACAGTTCAAATGAACAGATGGATTTGAGCCTTTTTGTAAGTTTCTAGCGTGAAAAAAAGCAATTCGTAATACGTAAGCACCATTTGGTGCATACGAATTCATTACCGGTCTTTTTAGTATGACGCCTTGAAGGTATTGCTTTCTGCGGTACCTGAATAAGGGCAATATGTTTGTCATAGCTGGCACAGTGGTGTGAACATGTGTGTGTGTGTGCGCGCGCGTGCGCGTGTGCGTACATGTACATGCGTGTAAGTAATAATAGAAGTAGTTTATATACTGAGGCGTGGGAGGGATTGCTGGATTACTCACTCAAGCAGAAGCTTGCTTTTGAGGCTCAGAGGTTTTTGGTTCATTCTGAGGAGCGGTACTCCTTCGCTATCCGGTGACGAAGGACAATGAGACCGGTTCAAAGTACCAGCCAGGGTGGATTCTGACATATTCAAATCGCGTGAGCAGAGTTCATTATCCCTCGAGTCCCGTCTGTCCGTATGAAGTGTATAAGTGCTTTAATACTATTAACATGTACCATCGCGTGACATTAATAACTGATCATATGGTTGCTATGACGACACAAATTTTATGTCCATACATGTACATGTAATCAATTTACAAGTATCAAATTGCATGATAGTAACAGAGAGTCAGCTATGCATCTCTCTCAGGAAGGTCAGAGGGGTGAGAAACAGGCTTGGGTGATCCTCCATGTTTGCACAACGAACTTTTCTGCGTAGAACTTGCTACCAGTCAACTGTACCAGGCGAGAGGAACATCGGTAACAATGCCCAAACCAAGATGTCTCAATTCAAATTATGGGGTGTGTGCCATTCAAAATATCTGGTGAGGTGTTTGTAAGAATGTTTTTAAAAATAGCCAGACTCAGAATTCTTGCCTTGCTCCTAATAGCCGACGCAAAGAGAAACATGATTGTAGGTAGTGCTGTAAAATTGATCTCCTTTGATGGAAAGCATAGGCCAGACGTTTATATATGATACACCCACACGTATGCTCCCCATATCTCCTGAAGTAGTACCAAATGTCATTCAGTAAATGGTAGAAAGACAATAGCTCTTTGTCTCTCTCTTTCAGGGTACGAGGCTATATTTAGAACCATGAAGACATTTTTAAAATCTGCTGGGGACAGTCCGATTTCCACTTTTTATCTCTCTTGAAAGTTGCATAGTCCAGTTAATTGCAAGTTATAGGCAATATAATTGCCTGGTTTGAGTTGAACTCCCAGATTCAGCCAAGGAGCAGACATAAATGCTTTTCATTTTACTGAACACTGCCCTTCCCAAGCTCCTTTACAAGTACTGTTGGCCCTGTGTGATGCTATTACACACACACATACACTATATTTGCAACTACATGTAGATCTACAACCACACAAGTCAATGGGATACATTATATACTTCGATTCCTACGTGACTATTGCTTTGATTGACCAAACTATCATCTAACATACATTATTGTTGGTACTACACTGTAACATAAATTTTTAAACTTATTTTTCAAGTGATTATGGAAATAAATACACTGGTTTCCTTGCAATATGAAATCAACCCCCACATATTCAAGATCTGAACACACTAAACTATTTTTTGTAAACATAATTATGATGGAAAATAAGAGGCTACTGCAAAATTCCATACCTCTGTCCTACAATAGCTTTTACAATGACATCTGTGTTTGATCTTGAATGATTTGATTGACAATTTACTAATCAATATTATAATTATCTTAATTAATGCTCATCATTTGTAAGTATGGTTAATTAATGGTTGCTACCAACAATAGTTTACACATAGTGAACAGCCATTACACATAACTTACTGGTATTGAAGAATGTGTACCTTTTGGTAAGCATCTCTTTACACATTGTCCACATGCACTACTGCAAACACTATATGCTGCTCCCTGTATGATGCTGGCACTATATCACTGTATGTTTGGCCTACTGCAAACTAATGCATGCATGCATGCATCAATTATATTGTAGATCGCATTGTTTGCAGAGTACCCAGTGAAAACACTCCAATCTGCCTTTATCTACAACCACAGAAGTGACTCAGAAAGGCAATGAGATAGGAGAGTGTACATACAGTTGGTATGAGACAACGCAGCAAAAGAAAACAAATACGTCCGCAATGGTTTTGCCGACCCTACACACCTGCGTAGTCTACGCATCACTTCGGGATTGTTTTAGCACAAAGAATTATCCCTTGACAGGACATTTCCCATATGTATTACTGCACATACCTACAGTTCTAACATGCTGTATACCAGCACATTCCATTGTCTACATTTGAATAAACATTGACTGCACCAGTCCTTACTTTTGGTACTTGCACAGGCCAAGGACATCACCATTCTGCCCCCACTGAAAAATCATAGTCCAGACTTTGGCTGAGATCTTGATTGAGAGAGAGAGAGAGGAGTGCCTTACATGACATCATCGTCCAGATCTTGACTGAGCGAGGGGTAATCTCTGCTCCCTAAATACCCCAAATCCATACCATAACATGTCCGTAGATGTACTGAACATGACAGGAAAAAAAAAAAGGGTTGGGGGATAGTGGGAATGCAAGCAGAGCAGAGGCCAGCAACTTGCTTTGTGCAAGGATCACAAAGGGGAGGGGGTGGCCTTTTTTGGGGGGGGGGGGGGGGGGGGAAAACACAATGTTTCAGGTGACTCGTGACATGGCTGTTATCTATGCACTCCTAAGTGTTTAGTTAAGCGTCTTCCCCTTCACTGCTCTCCTTCTCCTCATCCCCCCGGGGGCACGGATCATCACGGGGACCGTTACTGTCGTCACTACCGACATCATATATTTTCAGGTCCCCAGTACCTTCATCATCATCATCATCATCATCGCTGTCCTCTTCCCCATTATCTAGATGGGGCAGCTCTATGATCGGTTTTACCCCCACTCCTTTGTAGACCCCTTCATCGTCCTCTTCCGCCTCTTCGTCCGATTCATCCGATCCGTGCAGCTCCGGGGATTTGAAAGCACTCACCGGAATCATTTTCGCGCGCTTCTGCGTTGGCGGTCTGCTCCCGAACTCGTATTGCGGCATCGTCACAACTCCAGTCCCTGCGCGGGCAGCGGCAGCGGCGGGCGGCTGTGAGGGTGGCAGCTTCGGCCTCTGAAATACAACTTTGCCCTCCGAGTCGTCATCATCGTCGTCCAACCTTATGCCCTGCTCCAGACCTTTCCTCTTCCTAAGGTCGCCCAGAAACTGGAAAGCCACGCGCTTGTTGAGCTGCTCACCCTGCAGCCCTTTGAACTCCGTTTCCTCCAGGTTTTCCTCGGTCAGGTCGTACTTTTTCCACTTTTGTGGATTCTGGACGTGGTCTGGCACAAGCTGTGGTGGCACCGCGTGGGTATACGTTTTCTTCTCAACAACTTCGCCGTCGTCGTCGTCGTCGTTGGCATCAATGCCGTCGTCGCTTTCCGGTGAGTCCAGCCTGGGCGGTGTGGTCCTGTCCCACCTGGCCGGTAGCCAAGGCTTGTCTCCGCCCTTTATACCGGAGCTGTCCTGCTGCGGTTTTACCTTTTCTGCTAGCGGGTTCGAGGTCGTGGACTTCTCTAATCCTCCAAACACTCGACTTAGCCGGCTTTCAAAGTTATCCTTGGGAGTGGACATATTTTCGCTTACCGTTCAATATACCGTTAATACTAAGAAACCGTTAAATTAAAAGTGTAATTTTCATCACATTTGGTAGTAGATTAACCCGCTGCTGCAAATGCGGCACGTGTGCTGTCGTGTAGTATGAGCGAGTGAAGTAATAGATGAAAACCACAATTTGTTGGATTTTGGGGCTTTTTTTCGCCCTGACTTCTTTCTGCGTCTGTGGCGATGGGAAGCAATACACTTTGAACGTACCTCGAGTCCTTCTACCATTTGTACCGACGGCTGGGACAAAGTCTAACTTCACTTTGGCCTCCGAGCACGGTTGCTTTTCTTGGTTAGTGTCATATTTTGTGTCCGGAGTGAAGTGGTTATGAAGTGTATTAACGTTGGGGTAATAATATATATTGCGAAACGAATAGAGTGGGGGAGTTGTTTAAAAGGATTAGCTGGAGTTAGGGATTGTACATACCTATGTGGGCTTGGAGGGAGTGCTATATTTTGCGTCGGGGTTAGTTTCTATATGATCTTTGATAGAAAAACGCGCGGGTTTTCACGTGCCAGTTTAATAACTATTTCAAGTTTGCCCCCAAGATCGTGCACTCTACAGTAAAGTACGATGGCGTATTCTTGTAGCTATTTGTGTCCTTCCCCCTCAGTTAGTCCTTCATGCGCGCGTGCAACTGATGAAATTAAATTTACCAATTCCAATTGGTTGTACAACAAGTGACACCAGCCCACAGTGTTGCCTTAGCCACAAATTTTTTTAAAATCAACCCAAACCATTGCCATCGTTGAGTCCTAAATATGATGCCCAGCTTGAGAGATAGTTCTTTTCGAAAAGTGTAAGTAATTGTATTGGGGAATAGTTCTGGCTGTGTTCACACTGTTCGATTGCATCTGTCCTACATGCACCCCAGCTTGCTAATATGCCCTATTTAGGGAAATTAACCATACATGGACCTATGTTTGATGAAATAGCTATTTTGTCACCTCCTGGTTTTTTTATGGATCTGTGGTTGTAGGCTTCACTGTGTTTTTCACACATTGTTGGCTTCACTTTTAATTAGCTCTCTGGTAATTCAATAGGCTGGGGTTTGGCCAAGTTACACGGGCTACATTCCATAATGTGGAACCTTTTTATCATGGACACTATAGGAACCTACCTAAGGCATCCTGATTTATTGAAGTGCCCACATTTCAGAGGTTGATAATCTATGTAAGAATAAAGTAAACGAAATTTCAGTCGATTTAAAACAGGTCCTGTATACCTGTGCCTGCGGGTGTAGGTGCAAAACCTTGCCTCATGCCCACTGACCAAACCAACCAATAGTAAAATGTGCTTCATAATGGTGGACATGATTTACTTTAGCCTGTGCATCATGTGACGTAGGAATTAGCTTAAGGCGATCATGCACTAAGCAACAACTCCAATGAATATGGGTAAAATTTCTTCAAAACTCTACATGTACATGTAGTTTACTGACAGTTGACCCATTTCATTTGAGTTGCATGCAACATGTTGACTAGTTCACATGTAGATAGATGCTATTGGGTGTGATAAATTTGCATTTTTGAATATTGTTGTGTTGCCACATCGGTTGGCAAGCTCACCTTGGTGATGACAGTACATGAACACTCACTTGTGATTCAGAAGCAGTATTCACTAAGTATGTGCTTTTTATGCATATATGGAGTGATTTTACTGTTCCCACATCATGCCAATATTCACAGTGTAGTGATTGTATATGAAGCCCCGCCCCCACCACTTGTACATGTAGTGTTAGTTAAAAACAATATCAACCATCTTTGTTCTTAGGGTAAGCACCAAGCCAGATGTTGCTTCAGTACAGCCTGTCTTTGATTCCAAGTCAGGTGAGCTGGAGGGTTTGGATACTTTAGCCACCCCCACACACACAACACACACTTGTGGTAAGCTGCAGAGAGGTAATCAGTATGGAAAATCTGTCCTGTCCAGAAAGTGGAAGTTATGGGTCTGTACATTTGCAAAGTTGATCTGCTCACACTTGCAACACTACTGTTCTTGTGTACCTGAGACTATTAGACTGGTGGTTGTCCATTTTGGGCTGGATTGAGTTTTTCTGTACCTGTTCTGAGTTCAGTATTGGTTGCAATGTACAGTCCTGTATGTCCAAAATGATAATATAAACCTACTCAGCTTGTTGTAGCAGCAGTTAATACAACTGTGCTGAATGATTGGCTGTTAGCCAGTGATTCCAGCTGTCTGTATTTGTTGCAGCTGCCAAGTGCTCACGTGAGGCAGTTATAACCCCCCAGTCAACATCCTCTACAAGATCAAGCTCTGTGATAGTTGCCAAAGAGTTGGGTAAGTTTCTTCTGTATGTGTGCTTGTAGTGTGACCTTTTGTGGTATGGTGACCTTTTGGTACAGTAGTAGTAGGTATGATAGGGAATCACCTAATTATACGTAATGCCTTATCATTTCTCACAATAATGAAGGATATTGAAATTCTTGCTACCACGTTGTTACAAACTAATGGCAGGCAACAGCCAGAACTTGATGCTATTCTGCTACAGTTGGCCGCTTACTACGTGACGGCTCTGCGGTTAGACACTAAGTAACGTTGCAAATTATCAGCAAAGTAAAGCTTTAATTAATTTTAAACAAGTTGCCAGCCCTAAGTTTGTAAAACGTGCTTACTATGAATTTTATTAAAGATTATATTAGGAATAATAAGGGATTCCCCAACGTTCTTCTGTTAATAGAAGAGTAGTGACTTTCAAGTGCTTTTCATCACATTAATTTCTCACTCTAGTGTCAGGCCAGGTGCTTCGCTGTGATGTCTTTGTGGATGCTGTTGTGAGGATTGAGATCACCACAAGGACCCGCGAGCTGCTTCTGGAGGAGGAGCCTGAGAGATTTGAGCTGAGGGCCTTTGACAATGAAGGTAGGGGAACTTGTGGTATGAGGGCCTTTGACAATGGAGGTAGGGGAACTGGTGGTGTGTGAAGAACTGTGAGCTTTGGACAATTAAATGGTCCAATGTAGTTGGTGTGAATAAAAAAAAAAAAGATACAGTATTGTGCGTTTCTCATAGCTATTCTATGCAGTGTGTTAATAGTTGTGTGCTTGTGCCATGGAGGGGGAGGGTCTTCAGTTGTGTGCTTGTGCCATGGAGGGAGGGTCTTCAGTTGTGTACTTTGACCCACGGACGTATTTAGTTATAAGTTGTCACTGTCTTGTTGCCTAGGGAACATGTTCAGCACCATTCGAGGGCATGTGGTGGAGTGGACGCTGCTTCGCGACGAGGATGCAGCACAGCAGCAGCTGGACCCGGACACCATCCTCAACTTTGTGCCCTTCTCCGACTCCCTGTACACCACTGATCCCACCATTGCCGCTCTGGAAGAACAGGTGAGCTTGTTGTTGGGGTGTGGGGAATGTATGTGTTCACATGTATGTATGTATGTATGTATGTGTGTGTACTTGTATGTACATGTATGTGGGTGTGTATGTGTTTGCTCTGTTGCAGAAATACTCTTTTCATGTTTGAATAGATATCTGTACATGTATGCATTACTTGTTCATGCTCTTTGCCTGATTATATACTTCAATCATGGTTGGCTATATTCCTAAATAGTGGGCCTTTTATGTTCCACTTTCATTCCTGGTAGAACCTCCAAGGTGATACTGTGCTGGTTGCCGGGGTGAACACAGGTACTGCTAAGGTTCAGGCAAAGCTGGTGGACAAAGCGTGGAAGGTGAGTGTGTGTGTGTGGGGGGGTATGTGTGTGTGTGTGTGTGGGGGGGGTATGTGTGTGTGGGGGGGGGTATGTGTGTGTGTGGGGGTATGTGTGTGTGGGGGGGGGGTATGTGTGTGTGTGGGGGGGTATGTGTGTGTGTGGGGGGGTATGTGTGTGTGTGGGGGGTATGTGTGTATGTGTGTATGTGTGTGTGTGTCAGTTTGTGTATGTGTGTGTGGCACTCCTGTGCTGTTTTTTTTAAATTATATATATTGGAGCCGAAACTTGTAACGAGTTGTTTGTGGACTTACGGTAAAAATGCCATAGCGATTTTACGGTATTAGATATTAATTATAGATACCATACTTTCTTATACTAGATACATGTACCATGGTTTATTACACATAACTGGTACTCACTCCCTCCCAGGAGGTCAAAGCAGATGTGGTGAAGCTTTTGGTGATGGAGAACATTATGCTGCAGCCGGCCGCTGACGCCTACATCATGGTGTTCTCCTTCCTAGACTACCACGTGGAGAGAAAGAAGTACGGCAAGATTGAGGTGGTGCCCATGCCCTCCGATCAGTACAGGCTTGAGCTCACCAATGTCACCGTGGGCCGCTTGGATCATCAAAGGTCAAGGGTCACCGGGCTGCTGGTGGGAGACACCGAGGTTGTGCTTCAAGATAGAAGTATCCTCTGTGTGTGTTTGTGTGTGTGTGATGTGTGTGTGTAGTGTGTGGTGTGTTTCAATGTGTATGTGGTGTCAGTGTATGTGTGGTGTGTGTGTGGTGTGTGTGTGTGTGTGTGTCTTATGCCCATTGCCACGCGCTAGGTACATGTATGTGAGTGCGTCTATATTTGTCTGTTGTATGTGTGTATATGTTTATATGTACATTTATGTGTACATGTATGTTTGTATCCTGCATGATTCATAAGGCACCCCAGTCCTGTTTATTAATTGAAGTCAAACAAAAGCCCCTCTTCTCCTCCCCCCCCCCCCCCCCCCCCCCCCTTATATGTACCTGCCAAATGCATTCATTAATACATTGTACATGTACATGCCTTGCCACTTTGATGAGGGATAGCTACTGTACATGTAGTGAATTAGAGGTTGTTTTCAAGTAACTCATAGCTGCATCATGCAATGCCATTGCTGGGTAGTACTAAAGAGGAAGCTTTTTTGTGAAAAATGATTTTGATTGAGATTGTGTGTATACTTCGTATGTGGGATACACCCCACTTTTTTTTAACTGTCCAATCAGATATGCTCCACATGCCGGCGACTTCACGGCCCTCTGCCAGCATTCACGTGACTTCTCCTCACCACATTGGTAGGGTACCCCTTAGGTGTGGGTGGGGTAGGGGTGGGGGAAGGTTCATGGCGAGGGAGGAGTGTGGGTGTACAAGGGAGGTTCTTGCCCATTACTCTCTTCTCCCTGTGTGAAGGGTTCTCCATCAGCCCCATTGGGTTGTGGGTGTTGGAAAGTGGTAGGAACTATGCCATCACAGTCAACCTCTACGACAAATTGAATCACAAGATCCTGGTCACGGAGGTAAGGTGGCAGCATGGCATGTGGTGACCCGTGTTAAGTATCTGGTGTTCAAGCAGTCCAATGAAATGTAGCGGTTTTGTCCCAAACAGAAGGATGCTTTGTAGGCACAACATTGCAAAACCCACATGTCATGAGTATAATGCCAACACAGAATAAAAACCTGTACCCCCCCCCCCCCCCCCCCCCCCTCTTCTCACATTGTAGAGATGGGATGCGCCCTGTGGTTAGAAGCAAGTTGCAAGCCCAGCCTTATTTGCTAATGTTACACATAAATGGAGCGATCAATATCGATAACTCAGTACAAAGATGTTCATCTTATAGTAGAACCTAAGTGGTGCATTAATTAAAGTGCTTAGTCCTTCACATGTGGTCTTTTCCTGCCCACCTTATCCAGAATGTCATCTTTGACTCCACATTGCCCAGCGAGTACCTCCAGACTCTGTATGCCTCTCCCAACGGCTCCTACTTCCATGTAAGGGCACTCAAGGCTGGGACCACCCAGATCCTTTCCACCCTGGTCAAAATCAAGGTCAGTGTGCCTCCAGCTTGGTTTGCCTCTACCCCAATGAAGACATGCCATATTGTGTTGTATTTAAGGGGGGATGCCCCTTTTGTGTTGTATTGTAGGAGGGAAATGAAGCATAGTGACATTTTATGGTGCGGTCACCTAGGCGACCATAACAGGGGTGGGTACATTTGGGAGGGGACTGTTTCACTGCGCATCATTGGCTTTTGTTTGAGCCACAGTTATGTGACTGGCCATGTATTGGCTTCACTGTACACTTGACTGCATGTTGGCCTGTACATGTATTGGCTTCACTGTACACTTGACTGCATGTTGGCCTGTACATGTATTGGCTTCACTATACACTTGACTGCATGTTGGCCTGTACATGTATTGGCTTCACTGTACACTTGACTGCATGTTGGCCTGTACATGTATTGGCTTCACTATACACTTGACTGCATGTTGGCCTGTACATGTATTGGCTTCACTATACACTTGACTGCATGTTGGCCTGTACATGTATTGGCTTCACTATACACTTGACTGCATGTTGGCCTGTACATGTATTGGCTGCACTGTACACTTGACTGCATGTTGGCCTGTACATGTATTGGTTTCACTGTACACTTGACTGCATGTTGGCCTGTACATGTATTGGCTGCACTGTACACTTGACTGCATGTTGGCCTGTACATGTATTGGCTGCACTGTACACTTGACTGCATGTTGGCCTGTACATGTATTGGCTTCACTATACACTTGACTGCATGTTGGCCTGTACATGTATTGGCTGCACTGTACACTTGACTGCATGTTGGCCTGTACATGTATTGGCTGCACTGTACACTTGACTGCATGTTGGCCTGTACATGTATTGGCTGCACTGTACACTTGACTGCATGTTGGCCTGTACATGTATTGGCTGCACTGTACACTTGACTGCATGTTGGCCTGTGCATGTATTGAGTTGTTCTGCTCTGTAAGGTGCTCTAAGTCACTTGAGGGTTAAAGGTACAAAAATAAAATAAAACTGGCATGCAAGTGTTTGATTAATAAAATGTGGTTTTGTGAAGTTACTAAGCAACCTGTGTTTTGCCATGTTTTGTGTGGCAATTACTATCCTTCATGTTGTACATGTGTAGGATATGGAGACTGGGGAATTCCATGTCATCCATCCTGTTGTCTCCAAGCAACAAACAGTAGAGATCTACGACCCTATCCAAGTTGTCCCTAAGCGTATGGTCATTCTGTGGGACCCTGCCACCGAGTTCCACTATCAGTACACTATGAAGGTAAAGGGTTGCCATGGATAGTCACACCTTATATTCCTGTGTAGTTAAAGGATTTTTCCCCCCCCCCCCCCCCCCATGGTTACATCACATTCTGCATACTATGTACTTCTAGGCTGACGTGATTTGTTTGTTAAAAAAAGGTATTGGTGGTGTGGTACCATTTCGTGTTAGAGATCTAAGCTTACAATAGTTAGTATCATCTGGTTCCAATTACATGTAGGTAGTGTTGTGTGTAGGGGCAGCTAACTTAGACCATACTCCTATTACTCTGTAGTTTGATGCTACAATAGACTACAACAGATTACATAGTCTGAGTACTTCTGGACCTTGTAAAAAGTATCTGAGAATTTTACACCTATTGGTATTTAGAATGCTTTGGCTAGACCGTAATTGCTTTGTGTTTTGTTCAAAGCTGCTGGAACGGTGGTCAGTGTGCTGATGCAGGTGGTCAGTGTGCTGATGCAGGTGGATGGCTGCACCACCCCCACTATATAGATCATTCACTGCCAAGGGGCCAATGAGGCCAATCGAGCCATCCTTACACTGGCCTTTAATACCCAATGCCAAATCACACTACGTATGAAAGCACATGTGCACAAAGAATGCACATACATGTATGAATTTTTAGTGGTAATGCCAGGTATGCTGCTAAGGGTATTTGCGCATTGCAGCATCAGATGATTTGTGTCAAAATATAACTAGGCCGGTACCAAGGTGATGCTGTGCCACGTGATCGATTATGTAGGTATCTGAACAAAATAGAAGGCTGTAGCTTAAATGTTTAAAAACTCCGTTGTTGTGGTCAAGACGTCTTGCAGAGAGGTGTGGTAATCTGTTGGTAGTGCATTGACTGCTGATTGACAGCAGTTTAATTATGGGCATCACTGATGAACCTGAGGTGGTGTAAAAAATAAATTTAATGAATCATAGCACATGTAAAGAAAATATATATGTACACTACAAGCAAGAACGCAGTTAGACTGAGAGTATCTTAACAAGGGGTATCCATGTTCAGTAATATGGTGGTGAAGTGAGGACCTGTAACATGACAATGGTGACCTGAGGTATATGTGTCTCCTCTTCACTCCAGGCTACTGGAGGAAGTGGAAGTTACCGCTGGTCATGTGATCCAGAGAGTGTTGTTGGAATCTCGTACCAGGGCACTCTGACGGCTCTTGCTCCCGGCATGACAACGATCACTGCGGCTGATAGCAAGAACGCAGCCCACTCTGATAGTGGGAAGGTATGTGGAGAGTGACCAGTAAGGTCTGATAGTGGCAGTAAGGGTGTTGAATTCACTGGGGAAATTGATCTAGGGTGTTAAAATTAATCTAGGGTGTTAAAATTAATCTAGGGTGTTAAAAATGTTGCTTATGCTTATAGATGTATGATGTTAGCTGAGCTTAGGCTACTTGTTGTAATTTAACAAGGGGAAATATTGAGTGCTTTGTGTAACTGACGAGGGAAGGACGAAGTTTCATCACAATACAATTGTTGTGTGAAGGACATTGCGTGCTCTTATGGAGTAAACTTTCACATTAAGGAAAAAAAAACCCCTTGTTTTTGAATCGGATAATTATGTATTAGAGTGCCTGATTTAATTGGAAGTAGCTTGAAGGTGTGGATGGAGCCAGCACAAAGTAGAATAGTAACAGTGACTGTTGGGGAATATAGTATCGTATATAGCAGGGCATTGCAGTTACACTGGAGCTCCTTCTCTTTCCTCCCTGTCCATCCACACTCGTGCATCTCTTTACTACCTCTTCTCCCTCCCTGTCCTCCATTTCCCCCTCTGCAGGCGTACGTTGTCCCCCCGGCCGAGATAGCATTTCTACCGACCAAGGTGGAGGCTGTTGTCGGCACCGCTCTGGTCCTACCCCTCCACGTAAAGGGGTACACTGACGAGGGGGAGAGGACCCTGTTGCCCTTTGCAGACTGCAGGAAGCTGCCCCTAGAGGTCACCTCCCTAGACACCTCTGTCTTCAATCTGAGCATCAACTCTGCCGCAGGTGTGGTTATATCGGGCACTTACACCACTCCACACGTGCAGTGCTGTCCATCCATCCACAACTGCATATGCACACAACTGCACATGTGCACACACCACTGCATATGCCCACATGCTCACCACTGCACATGTACACATGCTCACATGTACACATGCTCATATGCTCACATGCTCACCACTGCACATGTCCACATGTTCACCACTGCACATGTGCACATGTTCAACACTGCACGTGTACACATGTTCACCACTGCACATGTACACATGTTCACCACTGCACTTGTCCACATGTTCAACACTGCACATGTTCACATGTTCACCACTGCACATGCACATGTGCACCACTGCACATGTCCACATGTTCACCACTGCACATGTTCACCACTGCACCCTCTCTGCACACACGGGCAGACCTGTCCTCTCTTCCCTCCGGTGCCTGTGTCTCTCTTCAGGCTGTGGCGACTAAAGCCGGGAATTCTAAAGTTACCGTGACCTACAAGTACAAAGACATCACCCTGTCTGCCTCTGTTACCATAGCAGCATACAACCCACTGGTTTCTGTTGACCCCGAATCCATAGCAGTTCTTACGCTTGGGTCCTCCAAGAATTTTATCTTTGAGGGTGGCCCCGCCCCTTGGGTGTTGGACCGATCTCGATACTATGAAGAATGTAAGTAGTGCAGCTGTGTGCATGAGATGTAGCTATAGCAATGTAGTTGGGGGCGTGGCATTGTTTTTTGCATTGTGTAATACCTCTTCCTCTTATGTATCAACCAGTGTCATTGGAAAGGAAATCAGATGTCGCTGTTTATGGTACGGTATGGGGACTAGGGCCACTGTACATTTGTATTTGCTGTGGGTGGGTGCATTTGTGTTTAGTATATACAATGTACATTTGATTATGATGACTTCATTTGATAGTATTTATTGGTGTATTCTGTGTGGTGCTGGTGTGGGGTGCTGGTGTGGGGAGAGCTGTGTGGTGTAGGTGTGGGGTGAGCTGTGTGGTGTAGGTGTGGGGTGAGCTGTGTGGTGCTGGTGTGGGGAGAGCTGTGTGGTGTAGGTGTGGGGTGAGCTGTGTGGTGCTGGTGTGGGGAGAGCTGTGTGGTGCTGGTGTGGGGAGAGCTGTGTGGTGAGCTGTGTAGTGCTGGTGTGGGGAGAGCTGTGTAGTGCTGGTGTGGGGAGAGCTGTGTGGTGAGCTGTGTGGTGCTGGTGTGGGGAGAGCTGTGTGGTGCTGGTATGTGGTGAGCTGTGTGGTGCTGGTGTGGGGTGAGCTGTGTGGTGCTGGTGTGGGGTGAGCTGTGTGGTGTTGGTGTGGGGTGAGCTGTGTGGTGCTGGTGTGTGGTGAGCTGTGGTGTTGGTGTGGGGAGAGCTGTGTGGTGCTGGTGTGGGGTGAGCTGTGTGGTGCGGGGTGAGCTGTGGTGCTGGTGTGGGGAGAGCTGTGTGGTGCTGGTGTGGGGAGAGCTGTGTGGTGAGCTGTGTGGTGCTGGTGTGGGGAGAGCTGTGTGGTGTTGGTGTGGGGTGAGCTGTGTGGTGCTGGTGTGGGGAGAGCTGTGTGGTGTCGGTGTGGGGTGAGCTGTGTGGTGCTGGTGTGGGGAGAGCTGTGTGGTGCTGGTGTGGGGTGAGCTGTGTGGTGCTGGTGTGGGGTGAGCTGTGGTGCTGGTGTGGGGTGAGCTGTGTGGTGCTGGTGTGGGGTGAGCTGTGTGGTGTCGGTGTGGGGTGAGCTGTGTGGTGCTGGTGTGTGGTGAGCTGTGTGGTGTTGGTGTGGGGAGAGCTGTGGTGTTGGTGTGGGGTGAGCTGTGTGGTGCTGGTGTGGGGTGAGCTGTGTGGTGCTGGTGTGTGGTGAGCTGTGTGGTGTTGGTGTGGGGAGAGCTGTGGTGTTGGTGTGGGGTGAGCTGTGGTGTTGGTGTGGGGTGAGCTGTGGTGTTGGTGTGGGGTGCTAGTGTGGTGCTGGTGTGTGATGTTTTACAATTCAAGCATCACACTTCATTGTTGGTAACTTCACACACCACACGTTCCTTCACTAACCACACATGTTCCTTCACAGGACCACAGCAGCACGTGTACCGCCTTGTGTGCAAGGAACTAGGTGAGCAGACTGTAACCCTCGTCGTTGGCAACGGCCCAACAACAAAGAACGTGTTTCCTGCTAACGACAGTGCTACAGTCAGGCAAGTTATTGCACTAGCCTCATGTAATGCTCAAATAGAATTTACATAATGTACATGTGGTTTTACATTTAGGTTTAATTTGAAAGTTTGAGGGGAAAAAATGGCTTACTATTCAAGTGAAACTTGTTTCCATGTTGTGAAGGAAATTCTTCCCACAAGTTGAAACATGTACTACTTTATTCTTTATTGCATTTTGTAGTTGTAGTTGTACATTTGTATGTGTACCATGCTGTGCATTAACTAGAAACCGTATCTGTTCCAGAGTGTCTTGTGCTCTGCCTGTTACTATGGTAATGCGTCCTCTAGTACAGCAGATGGCGGACTGCCCTCTGTTGGAGAGATCAAGTCATGCAACGCAGGTAGGTACATGTGTGTACACTATGTATGTACATGTACATGTATCTGTGTTTCATTTCACCATCGTGTTACTGCTGCTTTTGCACTGTACAATATAAAAAAACATGGCAATGTTGGTCGTTAAAGTTACGATTCCTCTCACTTTATCCTACCTCACCTTATCTCCTTTTGTCTCCTGCTATCCTCCCATCTCCCCTTCTCCCTTTTCTCCACTCGCTCTCCTTACCCTCCTCTCTACCCTCTCCCTCTCCCCATCCTCTTCTCCCTACCCTCCTCCCCATCCTCCTCTCCCTACCCTCCTCCCCATCCTCCTCTCCCTACCCTCCTCCCCATCCTCCTCTCCCTACCCTCCTCCCCATCCTCCTCTCCCTACCCTCCTCTCCATCCTCCTCTCCCTACCCTCCCCATCCTCCTCTCCCTACCCTCCTCCCCATCCTCCTCTCCCTCTCTGATCTCATCCCTCTTCTCAACCTTCCCCACTCCTACCTCTTCTAATTTGTGCAGTTTCCAGTCAGAAATGGCCGTGCTCTTGAGCTGGAGATAGTGGTGTTTGATGGGGAGAACCGACCCTTTGATAACTTCACCTCCCTGCATTGGGAGTGGACTGCAAGCGACTCTTCCCTACTTTCCCTGCCTAGAGACCCTGCCATCAAACTCAATGCAGCCAAAAAGTCAGGTGTGTGGCTATAGCATAGTCATAGATTTTAAAGTTACATGTGTGTGGTTTTAACTTACTCATGGGTGGTACTATATGTAATACCTGTACATTTTGGTTGCTATGGAAATATAATTATTGGTTGCTATAGTTACGTATACATGTACATGTAGCTGAAATTTGTTATACACTGAAACCTTTGGGATCTGCGTGGTATGGAGTCACTGAACTGATTTAAATTTTATAAATTATATACCTCTCCCACAAATTTACACTTGTGAGCGATTTTCTTTTAGTAGTTGTGAATAAGTTTCAATGTATTTAGTGTATATCAGATAATGATTTCATGCAGTAATTAGTGAGCTTCTGATTAAAGACACAATGATTAGATTTTATTAAGTACAAGGGAGAGAGCATCATGTGCTTATTATGTTGAAGTGTTAACCTGTGGGTGAGCTGTGAGCCATAGGAAGTTGATAGCTTTAACCGTTCAAAATTTATGGCAATTCAAACATAATGCCATTTTAATAACAATATTTATAATATTCACTAGGTCCATATGTAAGTGTAAGGGTATTGTGGACAGAGTTATATTTCCATAGGTCCTTTACCCACCAAACTTGTATTATAACCTTCATATGTGTGCTATGTATGTTTGCGTTGATCCTCTACCCACCAAACTCCCATCGTAACCTTCGTGTGTGTGTTAAGTTTGTCATCTCTGCCTCACAGCTGTTACTACCGTCCAACTAAGCAGCCAGTCGGGGACCGTCTCCCTCACTGTGTCATGTAAGAGGCACATTGCCAGCTACTTGGAGGCCGAACACATCACTTTCAAGGTACATGCGTGGACATCTATTTCTTCATTGATGCCAAATAAATGTTCATATTAATGTACATGTATTGCTTGCATTGAGTGAGGTATACAAATAGTACTCTGAACCTCTTACAAAACATCACTCAGTGTCTATACACATCTCCATGAGAAGCTATATCGTCCTTGGCTGTTTTGGACTTATTAATAAATGTTTCAACTCATTATATAGTGCATGCCATTATGGCTATCGAGCACCAGGAACTCATGAAATTATAAGATTTGTAATGTAATAATACCCCTAGTTTACAAGGCTGACCCTGTGAAAAATCATGGGTACATTTTATTATAATAGTCTTATGTTTACTGACAGTAAATTTTTTTTTTTTTACTTACAGTAATTTACCACCTGACCTAACATGTTTACTATGCAACCTTTTAAACATGCTTGCACGATGCAAATACTACTGGGTCAGAATTTTTACCACCCTTGAATACATTACTCTCTCATATTTTCATATAATGTTTTCCTCTAAGGAATGAGTGAAACTGCTATACATTTGCATACCCTATGATGTCTCGTTTAGATAATATACCCTCCTGAATAATTAATTTTTATCATTTCAAATGAGTATAGTTTGAACCTTGACTTGTATAGGTTATGGCTGTTTGCACATAACAAAGGCTATTATGTAGTTGCGCTCATAAAGGGTAAAATCCTATTGGTAATGAAATTTTTAATGAGATTTAATAACTCGCTCATTTGATAATCGATAAATGCGCCTAAGCGCTCTCATGATAATAATAACAGGTTTTGGCAGAAGTCTGGTTTCTCCGCCCTTTGTATGGGGGGCGTGAATGTGTCCCTGCCCCTTACGTAAGGGGGAGAGGGTGTGCAGCATGTGGACACGCCCTATCCCCCAGACCTTTCATATCACCTGACGTGATGGAGACAATTGTTAATTTAACATAGAGAGGTGCGGCGGGTGGTCAGTTCGCAACCTTCACGCGAGGCAATGATGATTGCAAGTGCATGCACTTATATGAGGGGAGGAGGCAGGAGCTGGGGAGGAGGCAGGAGCTACACTCAATATTAACTGCGTTTAACTTCATTAAGCTTCATTTAATAACTCGCTCGTTTGATAATCGATAAGAGTGCCTAAGTGTGCTCATGATAATAGCTTCTTCACTCGAAGCGCTGGCTATTAGCAACTCTCCCAGCCTGAAGATGCCAAAAAAGCACAACGCCACTTCCACCCGCAACAGATACTTGTCATCATCCATACACTGATCCCAGTGTTGGCGATGTTTCTCCAGGATGGCCATGGTGATTTGGAGTCTTATACGCTTTCTGGCCATCTGGTCTCATCCCTGCAACCTTCGTATACCAGCCTGCACCTGTTTAAGCATTGGCATCGAGGACTCAGGCAGCCCTAACGATATCTGCATGCTATGTACCGTAGGTAAGTTTTGATTGTCGTGTCACAAAGCTTTCGATCAGCTAGCCAAGCCGCAAAACGGCAAAGGAGCATTTCTGATACAGGGAATGGGCAATGCACTGAGTGGATTTCGCAAAAATGGAGAAAACGCTGTGCTCCTGAGCTATATGTGCGTTACATGGCGATAGCTGTAATGACTTGCCATCTGCCCTGGGTATGGCCTTTTGGAACCACACCACACCGATTCACTTGTATCCGGCTGTCATTGAATGGACCCGTGATGTGACCCAAGGAGCGCTCTTTATCGAGGAACGTGGCAATGACTTTGGAATGGGGAGAGGCCGATGGCATATTTGCGCGGACTGACTTTGTTGGCTGACTGCGGTCAAAACCTATATGAAAACCGTGGGATAGCCCCGTTGCACACGTATTGAGCAAAATCTTTGTCGGATGACAACGCTGTTGAGCCCAACTGGAAGAGCAAGCTCAGTGCTATTTGCTCTAGCCTCTAGCTCCATGAGATCCTTCATATAGATGTATGGGTGTTGCACGACCTATTCTATATATATGATTGAAATAACAAACACATAAGTTGATTAACTTCAATCAGAGATATTATTATTGGCTGTATCGATATGCAGCATGTATCTCTAGCTCTCCCCATTTAAGTGGAAGGTCACGCCACTGTGGCGGAGCAGCTAATTAGTTGAGGTGTGCATCACTACATGCGTGCAGAATTGTATTGACGTTTCGATGACTTCACATTCAATTGGACTTGCATGCACGAATTGCCTACTGTTAATTACAAAACATACGAGTTAGTATCGACCCCGCCTACGAACTGGAGAGCCGGGATCTGCAGGATTGGGGCATTCTGCTGCCGGATGTGGTTGTTCACATATCAGACATGCATGGCGATACTTGCATTGCTGCACGAAGCAGCAATTCTCATTAAACTTTCTGCAGGCTTCAATGGCCCTGGCCAGTTGGGGTAGAGCCGGTCTCTGGGCCTGCGTCTGGTACTGCCTTTGGGGGCAGAACACTGCCATGTCGGGGCATGCCACACTGTTGTGGTGCTCGCTAAGGCAGTGTGAACATCTATGTATAATGCGAGCATGACCACAATGCTAGGCCTATCTGGCCCTTTAACCTGTCAAATACTCCGGGGAGTATCCAGTAGCACAAGGACTACCCTATGAAGCCACAGCTCTACACTCTACGCTTTTATTACCTTCTATCACCACTTCATCCTTCTGACTTGACCCGATAGTGGGTTCAATTTTGACAAGCCTTGGGCACTATGGCAAAGCTAATGTTCAAGAGCTGTGGGTGAGTAGCATCTCTGTTCCACATTGACGTGGTCTCGTCGTACAAGTCTACGAGATGCGCTCCATGAAAGGGCTGCACGTTGGGTTGGTAGTTCGCCCTATCGGTGCATGACTTTCTGCGTGTCGTCATTTATTGGTTTCACTTTGAGGACCATTTGAGGCTCAGTGCTGAGACTAGTTTGTTGGGCTTGTGCCTAGACACTTGCCCCTTGCATCAGAGGAACCACCCCTTTCTTGGCTGGTTCTTTCTCCAAGTTCTTCTTTGGGATGACTGGGGCGAGGGGGATTGATGGGCATCCAGCCACCGATTTTGGTGGTGGGGCACCATCTTTCTCCTTTGGCTGTTGCTTCAATATCTCATCGATTTCCCTCCAGGAGTCATCTATTGAGGAGAAATACGATTGAAAGTAAGGTTACTATCAATAGTCCTCTCACCAGGGTCAGAAGCTTCTGTTCACAGGGAGGGATCATGGAACGGGTTATGGATCCACCAGATGCCATTTTGTATGACACCACAGGGCATACTCTCAGAACCACTTTTTGCTTGTTTGGATGGTGACGACGGTCTTGGTCGTCCTCCTCTTCCCCTTGTGGAGTAGGGGTGGAACCTCGCACCTTCGATTGACTTGAGCCTGGATTCCAGGCTGCTGAGGACTTGCATCAAGTCCCCTGCCTCCGAAGGTGAGGTTTTTTTGGCTGTTGTGGTGGTGGGTTTGCTTTGCTTGTGCTGGGGCCATAGACGTCAATGACGTCAAAGTTCCCAGTTTCCTGCTGTTTGAGGGCCAGAATTTTCTTATCTGTTTTCAGGTCCCTTGACTCCTTGTAGAGTCTCGCGACAGCAGTCAGTTGCACTTCCTGTTCATTACGAAGTGCTAACACCTTTCTCGTGTTAGTGTCCAGGTCTGAGGATTTTATCTCCTCACTCAATCCAATGTACATGCGATTGAGTTTTTCACCCAAGTTTCTTATGCACATCTCATGATGCTCTATGAGCAGATCAAGGTGTGTGAACGCACAACTTTTTTAGTGACCCTCCCATGCTACCTTGAGAGCTCTGGGGGTTGGTCTTTCATAACTAACTTCTGTTCCTTTTTGACCCGAAGCCAGTCAGGCAGAATGTTTCGTCTTACAGCTGTCACAATCAGGATAAGTAAGCCTTCTTCCAGGGTGCTCAGGAGTCAGCCGCTTAGCCCCTGGTCTACACTGCCTAGTCTGAGGAGATGCCCCAGGACCACTTGAATCCTTAGTTCTCTTATTTGTGACCTGGACTTGTGAATTACTACCAGGGGCAATGAGAGTGGGGTCTTTGTTCTTTTCATAAGTAGCCTTGGCTGTTGTTCTAAAATACTCTCCTGACATAAGTTTGTTTGTGCAAATGAACCTGAGAACTTAACCTTACTGTTAGGATGCAGTTATTTGAAGCGGTTATGCATCCATTGGTCATCTCGTATTCATGGCCACCCTTTTACTATATTACTTGTTAAGTGACACAAGAACTACTCCCGAACACAAGCCTCCACCAGATCGCAGTTGGCTTTGTGAAGTTCTTTCGCAAAGCCCATCAACTTCTCAGATTTGAGCTCAGTGCTATTTGCTCTAGCCTCTAGCTCCACGAGATCATTCATATAGATGTATGGGTGTTGCCCAACTGTTTCTTATACATGATTGAAATAATATACATAAATTGATTAACTTCAATTAGAGATATAATTATTGGCTGTATCGGCATGCAGCATGTATCTCTAGCTCTCCCCATTTATGTGGAAGGTCATGCCACTGTGGCGGAGCAGCTAATTAGTTAAGGTGTGCATCACTACATGCATGCAGAATTGTATTGACGTTTTGATGGCTTCATCATTCAATTGGACTTGCATGCACGAAATGGCAACTGTTAATTACAAAACATACGAGTTAATATCGACCCCGCCCACGAACTGGAGAGCGGGATCTGCAGGATTGGGGCATTCTGCTGCCGGATGTGGTTGTTCACATATCAGACATGCATGGCGATACTTGCATTGCTGCACGAAGCAGCGATTCTCATTAAAACTTCTGCAGGCTTCAATGGCCCTGGCCGGTTGGGGTAGAGCCGGTCTCTGGGCCTGCGTCTGGTACTGCCACTGGGGGCAGAACACTGTCATGTCGGGGCATGCCTCACTGCTGTGGTGCTCACTAAGGCAGTGTGAACATCTCTGTATAATGCGAGCATGACCCACAATGCTAGGCCTATCTGGCCCTTTAACCTGTCAAATACTCCGGGGAGTATCCAGTAGCACAAGGACTTTCTGCTTCCGGTTGGGAGGCAAATGAACACATCACGACCGTCTACGAAGGCTTGTACCACAGAGCGTTGTTTAGAAGACACGTCAGGTCTCTAGTAGCAACTCTTGATTCATCGCAAGATGCACTAATAGCATGCGAGCACGTGACAGTTACATGAAGAATGCTAACTAGTGCATTGCTGCAATCTGATTGGGCAGGATGAAATTCCTACCTGGTTGTCTCCTACTCCATTGGTCCTCTCGTGAATATGGCCACCCTTTTACTATATTACTTATAAAGTGACACAAGAACTACTCCCGAACACAAGCCTCCACCAAATCACAGTTGGCTTTGTGAACTGGATAAAGTAGTAGCTTCCAAATCTACTCTGTCGGAAGAAATTTTGAGCTGATTGTGGTGACCAAAGAATTTTGGTAATTCAAACTCTTTATCATCTTTTGTTATTTGAAAGTAGCCAGCAATCTTACCCTTTCTGGAGAACAATGGCTCATAACCATTAGGATCATGGAAGTGTAGCTTCTGTTTAACATTGTTCTGGGAAAAGACATCTGTTTGATCTGATTGTTGAAAATTCCTTGGTGGACCTTGTGAAGGTCGTGGACCTTGTGAATCTTGTGAACTGAGTACATTAGAATATAATCCTCTATTAAGTACTGGAAATTCATCTGTTCTAGAATGCTAGCGGGAAAAAAAGAAAAACCTAGAATGTTAGCAGAAAAAAAAAAAAAGTCCTAAGCTTCATTGCCATCACTAATCTGAGCATTGCCATCACTCTCCTGGTCAGTGGAGGTATGATTTTGTGACAATCCATGTGTATGCTGTGAAGTTGTTCCCTGATATGGAGGCTGTCCCTGAGGTGGTGGCCTTGAGTATGTAGGCTGTCCCTGAGGTGGTGGCCCCTCATATGGAGGCTGTCCCTGAGGTGGTGGCCGTGAGTATGTAGGCTGTCCCTGAGGTGGTGGCCCCTCGTACGGAGGCTGTTCCTGAGGTGGTGGCCTTAGGAATGGAGGTTGTCATTGATGTTCCTGTGGATGTAGTATACCCTGTACTGTATGCATAGCTTTTGCCAAACTAGCACTAAGTATGCCAGTAGCTTCAGACACATGACTATTTTGTGCCGCACCCCTTTCCCTCATCCGCGAGCCAGGCCTAGATTGTGACATTGACATAGGTTGTGTCTGTGGCTGCATAGGCTGTGATTGTGGCTGTACATGCTGTGGTATTCGTTCACAAAGCCTAACTCTAACCCTAACCCTAACCCACAGATGAAACCCACCCATATACTCATAGTAGGAGATGAGATACTCCTACTGGAGAGACTCATACGAACCCTAACCCTAATTCATACTGGAGAGACTAACCCTAATTCATACTGGAGAGACTAACCCTAATTCATACTGGAGAGTCTAACCCTAATTCATACTGGAGAGACTAACCCTAATTCATACTGGAGAGACTAACCCTAATTCATACTGGAGAGACTAACCCTAATTCATACTGGAGAGACTAACCCTAATTCATACTGGAGAGAGAGAGAGACTAACCCTAATTCATACTGGAGAGACTAACCCTAACCCATACTTTCCCTGTAACTTACGGGTTGCTTATGAACAGGGAGGATCTTGGAACGGGTTATGGATACACTAGATGCCATTTTTACGACACCACTGGGCATACTCTTGTGACAGCAGTCAATTGCACTTTCAGGTTAGTGTCCAGGTCTGAGGATTTTATCTCCACATCTTTCACAGTAATTTGGCAGAGAAAGATAGTAACTTTATCGTGTTCTGTATAAAAAAAAGAGAGTCAATTGCACCATATCTTTTATTGGTAGGCTTATAATAAACACCAACTTTCTTTATTTCCTCCAAAGATTCTACCAGCGGCATTGAATTCTGGGGTATAACACATCCACATTCTTGTTCACTTCCTTGTGTTACCAATTTACACCTCAAATGCGATGCTGCGCCATGATGTGCAGTAATTTCAAACAACATTCCTTTGAAGGATCCTAGTTCAGGAATGTTTCTAATCAAATGAATTGATGAATTTCTGTCCTTAGTTGATTTAGAACAAGCCAATGTCAAAATCTCTCGGCTATTGTATAGTTTTAGTGTTTCTCTGGGTTTCATTTTCATTTTTGAATGTCCAGATCAATGTGGCTGTGTCTGTAAAAAGTTTATCAGATTGGTTTCGTATGCTGTATGTGTTTGACATGCTTTGTTTCTGCTTGTTTCTTTTGCTAGTAGGGAAGACTGGTGTTCAGGTATCGGGTCTGCATTGTGGTAGTAAGGTTAGTTTTGATGGTATAACACCATGTTCCTTCAAGGCCATAGAACTCTGTTATTACCACGTTGGGATCTTTTTCTACCGGATTTACAGAGGGTCCTTCACTGCTCCTTTTTGGTCTAAAAGTTTAGGCAGTTCTTTTTGTACATGTATAAGAAGGTTTTGTGGCCCATTTAGCTAAATGTATTAAGCGGTCTTTAAGGGACCATAGCTATCATGGTTGTTCCCAGACTGATAGTACAGCCATCAGTTGGGTCTCTAGACTAGTAGCTGCCTTGACTTCTTTAGCAGACAGGCAGCAAGAGCATCCGGTAGCATTTTTTCTTTTGAGGTGGTAAGAGTGTACGGTGGCTTGCAGGTTGTTCCAGTGGAAACTCTGTACCGTTGTTTTGGATGACAATACTGTAGTTCTCACTAAAGTCAGCAACCACAAGAAACTCTCTAGACCCCAGAGTTTCCTTTTTCTCACTGATTAATTTTGCCTCTTGCCTGGCTATGAAGTCATGCAATTGCAGCTTCAATAAGTACCTCCATAAACAGATCTAGAAAGTCTGCAACTGGAACAACAAGATTTGCGCTGTCTGTATTCACCCATTTGACTGCATTTCTCCTCCACAATGGCTTCCAGCACCTCCTTCAATGGCTCCATTCTCCCGACATTCTTCACTGGCATGGCTCTTACAGTCCCTCAGTACACCTTGTCCTTGGTTATGTCGCCATGACAAACCTGAATGGCATGCTGCATCGACTTTGGTGTACTTGTAGGAGTTGTAGGTAGGTGACCTTTGCCCTCAATCTATATGCTTTAAATTGAGTACAGATATGTTGGTAAAATGAATGACACAAATCATTATGTCAGCACAAAAAACATGATTGAATGTGGGCCTGCAGGCAGGAATTCCAGCACTTTGTGGTGTGCATACTTTCGGAATGCATCCATTATACTCCTGATTCCTTACCAATTTATCAGGTCATTCAAGGGAATGCTTTGTCAACAAATTTGCTCACAAATACCATTTGCACAATCAGCAGTCAGAGCACTGAATATGAGCCAAACAAAATCGCTGTAGTGCCATTTTGAATGCCTCTAGTCTCGCTCCTGCAATCATTAACTTCACATTTTGGTGTGTTACACAGACGAATGCCAGTTGTTCCAGCCAACACACACTTCTTTGGTGGGTGAACTTCGAGAACTTAACCTTAATGTTAGGATGCTGTTGTTTGAAGCGGTTATGTATCGCATTTACCATTAAGGTTGTTAACATAAAAAGTACTTAGAATAAATTATCAGTGTACAGACTGGCTGGAGCTTTGGCTGTCCATAATGGAATGGTTGCTCAATTCGGCAGGGAGCTCGTGCTCTCCATAAGACGCTGAACCATGGCCTTCTTGGTGCCCATGGCTACTAAGTTGGAGAAAACCCCCCATTTTTTATTCTTAAACTTTTTTAAAAATACAGCATCAAAAAATACCTTATACAACAGCCCACGACAACAGCTTACACACCAACTGAAGGGCTTTTCACAAACTCCTTCGGGCAATAGCGCCTCAAATGTCCAGGCTGCCCGCAAGTGAAGCAAGGCCCGATCAACCTCGTCCGGGGTCCAGACACTGCGCCAGTTCCGGTTGATCACGCGGTGCTGTAAACAGGATGTCATCAATGTAACGAGTCCACAGTTTGGGCCCAAGTTGTTGTTTAGCCAGGAAGGCACACTCAAGAAAGTGCATAAACACAATATCTAGGGTTGGTGATATTGGGGAGCCCATGGCTACTCCTGTCTTTTGATGGTATACGTTCTCATTGAAAACAAAAAAAAACAAAGGCCTAGCTGTTTAATTAGGTTAAGTGTGTTGCCCAGGTATGCTGGTACTAGTTTAAGAGCATCCTTTAAAAAGTAGTCGAGGTAAGAAGCCAGTCTAGAATGTGGTCCCGAACAGCCAGACACTATGGGTCTCAAAAGAATGGGATTCCTATGATATGATGCACAAAGGGTAACAATAGGGAGGACGAGGCGCGCGTCTGCCTAAGGCCATGAGCCTGTGTAACCACAAGTGTCTGCCCACCAATGCTGATAGACAGGGGAATTACTAGAGCCCCTAAAAAGTACCATATCTTGTGATAGCAACTACCTTCTTTGCCATTGATTGAATTCTCCACAGTTTCAGTCACTGTTAGAAACATGTATCTGTCAGTGGCCATCCACTGTTGACATGTGATCTCTTCAGGCAATTGTCAAATCTAACTCTTCCAAAGCGCTTAACAATTTCACTACACCTTCCTTTCTTTCAAGGACAAGAGCTGCATCTATTCATCATGCACTTCTCCGACGTTCCATCACAGACAGCTGAGCTGCTTTATACACTCAGTGATGTTCAGCCTTTTGGTCGGAGACTGAAGCATTAGCTTGGGATTCTGGTGGCACATACAGAGTGAGTATCTGGTGAGCCAGCCCAGAATGTGCACCATGGTGGCCGAAGTGAAGCAGATGTAGAAAACCCTCCTTTTGAAAGTGGCTGTAGCTCCTGGAAGGAATAATATACCTCTGTCAAGTTGGCCAGAACCAGCCACATCTGCTTCATGGCTTTGTCTCCATTTGGGAGTCGAATGGTAACTGCATCTTTTCTTCCTTGACACAATCATGAAATCTCATCCGACTCATGAACTCATCTTCTTTGGACATTTTCACAGGTACTGCCATGACTCCTTAGATTTCGAATCTTCTTCACCATGTAGTTGGTTGCACCAAAATACTTCTGAGTTTCTTCAATTGTAAAAGGAAACAAGATTTGAAGCTTCTCCTGGTAGGAATAACTGTGTTGCTGGTACTTGCTCTTATGACTTTCCATCCATCCTTGGAACATTGCAAGTACTTCAGCATCTTTCGTTGGGGCAGGCTTTTGCAGATCCTGAATTGAAGTGTGCAGTGCAGATTATAATTTTCTCCACAGGTCGGACAAATGTCAGACCCCATTTGGTATATCTCGTACCGTACATATATAAATGCTTTGCCCTACATGCTTGGCACCACAATGTTTGTACCCAGTTATCGTCAGTAGCCATGACATCGTCTGGTAATTATGCTCATACTGTGTTTGCCACTTCCTGATTGTACTGATGCTAACTTTGCATAGCTTTGACATTCTATCAGCAGTATCCTTGCACGAATCCACGTTTCATTGTCGTAGCGCACGACCGTTATTTCACATGTAACTCAAATGAATATGGGTAAATGTTTCGTAATGAGATGTGCAAGTTGTGAACTGTTTGGGGTAAAATTAAATAGTTATATAAGGATGTCTGTGTGGTCATACATGTAAGCGTTATCCTGGCCAGTCCAAGCAGCATAAATTTGGGCATTTGTATAGTTGTATAACGGATTTGCAATTTTAAATACTGCATCAACTTTAGATAGATGTGATATGCACACAGTGGTTGCTACTAAATACTCTTTACATTGAAATGATGTGAGTAATCTGATGTATCTCCATCCATGTTTGCAGGATCCCTTTCGTCCTGGAGTCAACAGCTCCCTGTCCCTGTTTCTAAGGGGGGAAGCCGAGATAGTCCCGAACATCGTCATGGTTTTCTACCATCCTCAGACAAAGGTCACGCTCCAAATAGAGCACGGGTCAGGTCACTTCCAACTTGCCTACCCCAGCAAGCCTCACTCACATGTGGCAGAACTGGACTATGTGGCAGAATCCCAGCAAATAATTGTAAGTCTCCACATGTCAATGTCATTGTATGCACCCCCATACCCCCACATTCAGTGTTTGCCCATGGGAAATGATCAGTTCTGTGTACTGTATGCGTATGCGTGTCATTAGTTGTGTTTGTATGCATCATTAGTTAGTACATCATTAGGTGGTGCCTACTGTACGTACAGTATACATAAAAAAGTTAAGACTACGCAGTGCTCTACCTACATGTGTATGTAGTGCAAAATACCTACGTAGAGAATTGCCTTGTGCTACAGGGTAATTTTTGCCTAATTCGGGTACTACCCTTATGTTGGGTAAATTGAAGATAGTATAATCATGTGTTTGATGCATGCAGATGCATTCCATATTTCTTCACTACCGTTAAAAAAAAATCACTTGTAAGCAAACCTGTCATTACAAATGGTGCTCGAGAAGACAGGTTTGATATAGGTGTTAGATTTTGATTAATGTCTCATGAATAGAGCTCTACTAGATGATATGGTGCCTAATAGAGCCATAACTGTCAACATTGATACTCTGAGCATTACTAGTACTTTTTGGTCCATACTGTATATTAAAAGTTACGTTTGTACAAGGGTGGAAATTATACGTTCCAGGTACGACATTCTTCATTGCATTTGGAGACTCTATGCCAGCATGTTTTGATACCATCGGCAAAGGCATGGACACGGTATCCACTTGTTTTGATACATTGCAATTCAAAATATCTGAGATATTCTCACGCTGAAAATCAGCGGTTCTTTTATAGGAGCGAATACCGTCGGTACTCGGTTTCAGTGTCTTGTGGTAGGCAAATCTGATGGCAAGTTTAAATCGGCAACTTCGTCCAATTAAAAAGCTTCATTCACATCGAAACCATCGCATAACCAGTCAAAAAAATCGGCACCAAGGATTTTTGTATGCTATCAAACGGTTGCTATGTACGTATAATTGCATCGTTGAGTGATAATTTATTGGTTGCTGCGTACACGTTGCTATTGTCTAAATTGGTTAGACACTATCACCTTCGGGATCCACGTGATTTGGAATCCACTCAGGCCCTTAGTAGCGCCCTTGCTACCGCTCGGAACGTTACAGCCCAAGGCCCGAGGGGATTCTAAATCATGTAGATCCCTCGGTTTCAGTGTCTAACCTATATTTGGGGGGTGCTGGGGTTAGCGTGACACGCCCCCATAACAGGGCATTCAGCTCCGCCCCACAGCCGTGTGTGTATGGCAGATCTGTGAGTAATCTGCTTCGGGTTCTCAAGGTCCGATACCCCAAAGGTCGGTGAAGGCGACCCCCGTACACAACCCCAAACGTATAAGATTAATGAGATATAGGTGCAATAAGGATGCACGGGTACACAACATGGATTAGCCTATATGTGTATACATTATAGATGGCTGATCAGGCAATGTGGGCTATGGCGACAGACACGGTAGTGAGGTCCTGACGTGGTGTTCTGACGTATGTTAGGAAGGCTGTGCTACACCAATGCCCAAGAGTTTGGATTGTTGAGTCCTGGATTCCAGCTGCTGCAGCGGCTGTCACCGCACCAATCCTAAAACTGTGACCCGCGTAGTCGCCGGAACTTAGTGAGAGTGTGGCTAGGACCCGCCTGACCTCTGCTATGAAGTGGGACTTTTGGAGTGGTCTGCCGCTCTTCGTGCAGAAGAATGGGCCAGCTGAGGTACCCCTTACGACTGTGGATGTGGTGGTCGCCACCACCGGACAGATGACGTTGCCGGAAGGGCCAATGTATGTATCGGCGATCCATCCCTTTTCTATACTAATACAATTGGGGATGCCCAAGGACTATGTGAATGTTCAATAATCCCATTTTGAAGCATGTCTTCTAACATACCTTGCACTTCCTTTCGCTGGTGCATGGGTAGCCGTCTCACTGGCTGACGAATAGGACTAGCTCCTTGGGTGTCGATGTGATGTTTCACCAGAGTAGTTTTCCCAATGTCTCCGTCATTCAGTGAAATAACATCAGTAAAATCCTTCAGCATCCCCTACAACTTGCTTGTTTGTTCAGGTGACAACCCTTCTGTACCAGCCATGAGCTTCTGAAACACACTGTATTCCTGCTGTTGTACCAATTACTTCCTCCTCCACTTATGTTTAGGCACTTTGGTAGAATCACCTAGAATACAAACCTGATCTTCCTCTGATAAGGGTTGGAAGTGCCCCACTACTTCATGCATGTGAAGAACTATGGGCTGCAAAGTTGGGTTTAATATCTGCACAACAGTGTTTTTACCTGAGCAATGAGCAACAGAATTGGCAAGTAACAGCTGATGACGCTCCATGAACTTCTCTGACGGTTCCAGTACTTCATCATATTCCCAGACTTCCTTGGTCTGGAGCTGTACAGGCGCATCTGAGATTGCTGCAAATGCGATAAGTCTTCTTGCGGCATAGGTGGCATCTGAGATTGCGATATAGGTGGCATCTGAGATTGCGATATAGGTGGCATCTGAGTACATTCTATCTGTCCTTCCCTAGCCAAACAACAATCCAGTAGAACCTTGTTGCCCAATGGTATTTATTTCTCAGTTTTATTTAATTTTAAAAACTAGGCCTATCACTTCAAATGGTTCTCCATCCTGGCACCCCCTTACAGCATTCCTGCTGGTGAAGAAATTAGGGATCTTTGTCTCTTTTATACGCTTAGGAGGTTGCGGGCGCCTGCATTCAACTTTTGTCCATTGAGGACCTCCCTCACCGCATCTCTAATAAGCACCTTTAAATCTTGTACACTCTCCTCCATCTATACTCTTTCGAGACTATAGTCCTAGCACCCAGCTGCAGCCCTCCACACGTCCGCCAATCTAAGCTGATCAGGACTTGCCTGCCTAGCAACCAGTATCTATGTAGACCTGATCTGCTGCCATGCGTGCCACGTAGCGCCTAACCCTGCCATGCCCTCCTGCTTGCAGTGCCCCGCTGACAAGCCTGCCTGTTGGTACAGCCTATCCAGTAAGAATTATTTAATTTAATTCAGGAACAAGAATACAGGCTGGACTACATTGGCATCTTGAAGGGTAATACCAAGCATGTGTGGATTGAAGTCAAGTTATGCATCAATAACGCTTTCGTAAGCAGAGCTAAATTATTCACAAATTGTAAAAGAAACACTCAACCAGTTGAAGAAATTTAATCAGTACTTTATCATAGGAATTGGTGACTAATCATCAACCATTGGTCAGAATATTTAGACCTAAGACACGAATATCACCAGCTTAGCAGGATATCAGTACTACATTGTCTAGTCTGTTAATTCTGCTGGGCAAACAAGCTAGGCAAAATATATGTAATTTATTCATAAGAAAATGAAAATGTTACACATGTTGCCACACAGATATGGAATACAAGTTGTAGACCAGTACAGTCCAGCTATTGAACTAATTATTACGCACAGTGCTCAGCAGCAAACCTCCTATTCTAAGGAATAGCTGGGCTATATTTCTCGTTCTATTATGTAGCTATTTTGGTAGCTTTCAGTTACTCTGGACAAAAAAATGTCGCACTTTGAAGACTTTGTCGTGACCCTCTTGTTGCCATGGTATCGTTTTGCTGTTGTTGGCAAGGTGCAAATTTTTCCTTTGTACTTCATCATTATATTTCTCGTAGTTATTTTGGTATTTTTCAGTTACTCTGGACAAAAAATGTTGCACTTTGAAGAGTTTGTCGTGAACCTCTTGTTGCATCGGTATCATCTCGCTGTTGTCGTCAAGGTACAATTTTTTAGATGAACAAAATCCATCCCAGCTCATAATTCGATTGAAATGGCCAGCTTGTGTTCCAGTAGTGTTGTATATTTGGCATGTTTACTATCCCCATGCAGATTATGAGGGACAAGTAAAAATCTTACTGGCAATGGGCACCGTGTGTGCTTTGACAATTACTACACAAGCCCTAACCTTTGGCACAAATGACATACCAGTGGGTTCGACTGTTGTGGTACGCTACGCTTGGATACCAAAGTAATTCTGCCCTCATTCAAGTCTGTAGTGCTGAAAAAAGATACAATACACAGATGGAGAAATTCTGGGCTTACAAAGGAAGGACAAAAAGCGTGTCGTTACTGACAACCATTCACAATGAATTCATTTGAGTTATATGCTACCTAGCCACACACATGTACACACACATACACAGAACGTATGTCATACCTGACTTCAATGTGATGGACTGTGTGCAAATACGTCAATATAATGCCTATATTCTTGTTGCCTGGAGGCTGCCAGTACGTAGCTTCCAGACATGTTTGTACGTTCCTTCCTTAGCAGCTACTTGAGTGAACTCGAATTGTATATATATAACTCTCTAACAAAGGTTTTAATGTCTAACAGTGAGAAATAAATGTTATTAAATGTCTTACGTGCAATGTTTTGTGTTGCAACACAAACCGCCTTTTTATATGAAATGTGCAAATGAAATGACAGCATATGACAGTTACACATTCAGTCTGTTTGATCTAGAATTGCACCTCCAATGAGCTTCACTCTACTTGGAGACAAAGGAGGTTTTTGTGATATGCTGCTGCTGCTGGCCTTAGTGGATTCTTTATAGCAGCTTGTTGACTGCTCTTCTTTATCAAACAATGCGTCCAGTAAGGCCGGAGCGTATTTTCTTGGATCGTGTGATTGAAGATTTACGCCACTTTGTTTTCTGTTTAAAATGTCTTACATGCAATGTTTTGTGTTGCAACACAAACTGCCTTTTTGTTATCTGTTTATATGAAATGTGCAAAACCCCACAAGTGTGCAGTGTTCGCTCACGACCTACAGGGCCACCGTAGCGATGGACACATGATTTCAATAAACAGGCAAATGAAAGGTGGGCCACGTTGCCATGTGGAAGTACAGCACTTGAGAAATTAAGTATCTGGTGTACTTTGCACTAAGCAGGTGTCACCGTCATCCAAATAGCTTTGATCCGGCTAATGAGTTCTTCCTTGTTTTTAGGCTTCACCTCTCTCCGCATGTATTCCTTCAGCTCATGCCATACCTTTGGGATAGGATTGAGGTCAGGTGTCCTCCACCAGTTGACTTGCTTCCCCGTTAGAAACAGCTGTGTGAGCTTAGAGGTGTGCTTTGGATCGTTATCAGCCATGAAGCGATGTGAGGTGCGCACTAGGAATGGCAGTAACGTTGTCTCCATGGGGAATCCATAATGCCATCAAATGTGCACAGTTCAGCTGAACCATTCGAGTTGATCGTGTACCTTGACTGGATGTTAAGGCCTGATGTAATATATGGTTACATTGTGCGATTACTTACTAAAATTCATTACCTAGGCTTTGTTTGGCCAATCTTATGGCAGCACTTACGTATTACATCAGAGATGGCCCCCATGGTCACTGTACTACCTCATTAGAGATGACCCCCCATGGTCACTGTACTACCTCGTTAGAGATGACCCCCATGGTCACTGTACTACCTCATTAGAGATGACCCCCCCATGGTCACTGTACTACCTCATTAGAGATGACCCCCCATGGTCACTGTACTACCTCATTAGAGATGACCCCATGGTCACTGTACTACCTCATTAGAGATGACCCCATGGTCACTGTACTACCTCATTAGAGATGACCCCCCATGGTCACTGTACTACCTCATTAGAGATGACCCCATGGTCACTGTACTACCTCATTAGAGATGGCCCCCATGGTCACTGTACTACCTCATTAGAGATGACCCCCCATGGTCACTGTACTACCTCATTAGAGATGACCCCCCATGGTCACTGTACTACCTCGTTAGAGATGACCCCCATGGTCACTGTACTACCTCATTAGAGATGACCCCCCATGGTCACTGTACTACCTCATTAGAGATGACCCCCCATGGTCACTGTACTACCTCATTAGAGATGACCCCCCATGGTCACTGTACTACCTCATTAGAGATGACCCCCCATGGTCACTGTACTACCTCATTAGAGATGACCCCATGGTCACTGTACTACCTCATTAGAGATGGCCCCCATGGTCACTGTACTACCTCATTAGAGATGACCCCCCATGGTCACTGTACTACCTCATTAGAGATGACCCCCCATGGTCACTGTACTACCTCATTAGAGATGGCCCCCATGGTCACTGTACTACCTCATTAGAGATGACCCCCCATGGTCACTGTACTACCTCATTAGAGATGACCCCCCATGGTCACTGTACTACCTCATTAGAGATGACCCCCCATGGTCACTGTACTACCTCATTAGAGATGACCCCATGGTCACTGTACTACCTCATTAGAGATGGCCCCCCATGGTCACTGTACTACCTCATTAGAGATGACCCCATGTACTACATCATTAGAGATTACCCCCGATGGTCACTGTACTACAGGCTCATGTAAAGGCGAAGCGTTTGCGCCTTGTTTTTCACACATGGGGCAATTTTCACTCTTATCGTTAAGTTTCTCATACATTGCAGTGCATATTATGTACAAGTGCCAAATGCATTGGGACCATACTTATTATGGAGCATGACTATGTGATATTTGTGGTACATTATTAAATAAGTCAGCTTCTGAGTCTGCCTATAAAAACAGCATGATGTAAGTGATGAATATGCAGTCATTTCATAAGAGGCAAACTGGTTGAGAAAGTGATGTATGGCAGTTTGTCTCTCCAGATGGAAGGTCTTCATCAGTAGAGCTACAACAATCTGCATGGAAAATACCAATGTATGAGGGGAAAAAGGTACCTCTGTCCAAACAACAAGTTTGTTTAACGGTGAAGAGATGACCCCATGGTCACTGTACTACAGGCTCGTGTAAAGGCGAAGTGTTTGCGCCTTGTTTTTCACACTTGGGGCAATTATTGCCATTATATCATTCCAACCTGATTCTTTCATCAATGTCATTATAAAGAACTATCAACATCACTTTCTGTTGGATTATACAAGAGCGCAATAATATACTACATCAAGCTATACATAATTTTGAGGTGTTACTGAGGCTTGTCTACTCAGAAGCAGCAAAATATCAACTCGCGGTGAAATTTATTACCTTCAAAATCCTTGACAAATTCTGCAAATCCTTTCCTTCTCAGCCAATCGCATACATCACTACAATTCCGGCAAGCCTTCTCTGATTCATGCGTTTCCGCGCATGCGGAGTGAGGCAATTTCTATTTTGTAATGTTACTGTTTCGCACAATTGGAATTGCATCGACAGTTCACGACGACAATGGTAAGCTTAGAATGTATATTGATGTAAATGGTCAAATCTGGCCTTTGTAGCCAGTTTCTTTGTGTAGTTAGACAAATTGTGCCATTTCTTTTCTCAGGGTAGATAAGGCTGCCAAAAGTTGACAGTCCAGCAGCACAAGCATGTAGGGGAGGAGTGGGTTAGTTGAGCCACTTTTTAGTTATACTGCCTCTGAGGTTTGGTATTAAGCAGAGGTTAATAGTCTGATGTAAAGGGGCATCACTTGGGTACATGTCGTAGGAATGTTAGAGACTGGGGATGTACGTGAGAATAGGGACATTATTATAAATCAACAGGTGTCAAATGGCACAACTAACCCAGCCAAGTGGGTTAGTTGTTCCAGGTACATGGGTCAGGTGAGCCATATGCTGCCTTCAGCCAAAGTTAGTTGCATTGCACAATAATTGCTAACATAAGTAGGCCTAGGCCTTACGTTGTCAAATCATTGATCAAAGCAAATTCATACACTAATGCATGACACTTTTTCAACGACAGCTCTTGAAATTGATCGGCAAGTGTTTTTAACGTGATTCGTAGTCATTTTTCCTTTTAGAAATAAAAACAGAATGCTTCTGAGATTGCTGCATAGCCAAATAGGCATAGCTCACTATTTCTGTTACATAAATCAATAAATCATTTTAATGCCATACAATTGCATATGGCTCAACTAACCCCACTACTAACTTTTCCTGTAACTACCTAAGTTGTATAAAAAGGAAGCAAAGTATAGAATTCATTATAAACATAAATATAGCTGCATACATGCACTTTCAAACACCCAAGACTGAAACAAGAATATAGTCATTGTGTAGAAATTATGAGGGCACAAACCGCAAAAACAGAATTTCACTTTGATCATCAAAATTCTTATTTTTGAATTTCACATTCTGATGAATACTAAAACAAAATCCTAAAGTAGGACAAAAAGTTAGTCATAACACTTAATGCCAATATATGTTAACATAATTCAATTATGTTTATTCATGGAGCTAAAACAGGGGGTGGCTCAACTAACCCAGTGGCTCAACTAACCCACTCCTCCCCTACCCATGAGGGGGACACTTTTTCCCCTGCAAAGTTTACATCCCTCACAGATCTGCTCATTACAAAACATCCTGACTGTGGCTGCAACCACTGAAATGGTGACTTATCTGTCCATATCACATTGAAAGTATCCTGCCGCACGTTAAATATTGCCCTCCCTATATTAGCAGACTGTAAACATGCAGCTGTCTCTGCAATAACTCTGGCTACATGTAGTACCTGTTTATTTGGCAATAAGCGCTGCCCATTACAACCCATCGGACATCACCTTTGATAAATGCCCATTGATATACCTTTCTGTTCCAAAAGCATATGAAGCTGAGTGGTGGTCTTTTCGTCATCAAGCTCCTTTATACCTCAATAGTAATCTTTAAAGGTCTGCCAAATCCATTTGGCGTGCAACAGTTCCAGTTTTTCAGACCTTTTTAAATATCTACATGGTACCTCCTCCCCCCAAATATAGATTCCTAATTTTTCTACTCTTACGTCCTGGACTGGTGATGGTAGAATAGAATCCTTTGCTTTACGTAAGCTGTGAATACCTTACTGTTATAAGTGCAGGGTTTCCGATAACGTTCGGACACATACCATTTTCCGATCAATTAAGCCATTTGTCCGAACATAATTAATTACGTTCGGACAAAATGTCAGGACAAAAAAAGCGTGCGCTTGCTCAGGAGGAAGGTGAGGACGACGTTGAGGATGGTGTCTTAGCACCAAAAAAGCGGTTAGTGACGATTAAAACTGTTGAAAAGTGGGTGGCCGAGAACGACAAGGAATTGGACACGTCGCTTTGGCTTAAGTACGAGAAGGATGGACGAGACACGGTTGGATTACTGAAATGCGCAGTTTGTGTAGAATTTGAAGCTAGGCTCGTTGGAATGCGCAACTTCCGTAGTACATTCATTGAAGGTACACCAAATCTGCGTACTACCAGTTTCAAAGATCATGCGAAAAGTGATATGCACGCGCGTGCAATGATGCTTTTTAAAAAGAAGCAAGCGGGGCCGAGTAATGCCAGCAGCTGTCCACCGATCATACAGCTGATACAAAACCTTGATGCTGAAACTGAGGCAAGAGTGAAAAGGAAGTTTGATATCGCTTTTTTCATCTGCAAAGAGAATTTATCATTCTTAAAGATGGGGTCCCTGTGTGAGCTTCAAACACGTCATGGGGTTGACCTAGGTGAAGGTTATAAAAACAATAAAGCGTGTACTGAATTTGCCCACTACATTGCTGAAGATCAGCTGTCAATCCTGAAAAAGGTCTTAGCAGATGCCAAATTTATTAGCATACAGGCAGATGGCAGTACTGACTCTGGGAATAGTGAAAATGAGCTGTTTTTGGTGGTATCGTTTGAAGCTAATAGCAATGATAGAAAAGTCCACGTGAGAAGCAGGTTTCTGGCAGTTCAGGAAATCAAGCGAGCCAATGCAGAAGGATTGTTCCAGTGCTTTAAGAATGCCATGAGTCATGTGGGCATTTCTGATTGGGAGACAAAGGTAATAGGATTTGGCTGTGATGGAACAAATGCCAATATTGCTGCTGGAGGACTACGAGGGCATCTTGAAGAGTCCATGCCTTGGATTGTTGTGTTTTGGTGCCTTTCCCATCGCCTAGAGCTTGCTTTAAAAGATGCTTTAAAAAATACATATTTCTCAACAGTGGATGACATGCTGTTGAAGCTGTATTTTTTATATGAAAAATCACCGAAAAAGTGCCGAGAAATTGAAGACATTGTGGCTGAGTTAAAAGCATGCCTAGAACCATCAGAAATGCCAAGAAGTCGTGGTATAAAGCCTCTTAGGGCATGTGGTACTCGATTCATTGCTCACAAGTTAGCTGCTTTAGAGAGAGTTGTGAACCGACTAGGAGCCTATCTCAACCATCTAGCCATTCTATCTGAAGACCCATCAATGAAATCTACCGACAGGCAAAAAATGAAGGGTTATCTGCAGCAATGGCATAATGCTAAAGTTCTTTATGGTTGTGCTCTTTTTCATGATCTATTGAAGCCTGCAGCAATTCTTTGTGTTGCTCTTCAAAATGATGAAGTGTCCATTATTGGGGCCATAGAAGCCTTCTTGAAAACGAAGAAGGCTATGGAAAAGGTAAGGGATATGGCCTTTGAAGATCTCCCTACTGTTAAGAAGGTAATAGGAGCCATCCAACAGAGTGATGATGGAGGAGTATCATATCAAGGAGCACAACTAACCAATTTTGATGGCTGTATAACATCTCTCAAGAAAACAAAAGACCAATGTGTACAAGCAATTGAAGCCTGCCTTAAAGATCGTCTGAAAGTACAGTGTCCTGATCTACTAACTCATGCCCTGACAATTCTTGCTCCAATGGGTTGGGAGAGAAAGGATGATGCCTCCTTTGGATATAGTGCAATTGATGCCATTAGCATCAGATTTAGAACTCCATTGGAACATGCTAAAGTCGATTGCAGTGTCTTGCAACAGGAATGGGACGATATGGTGGACTATGCAAAGAGATACTTGAATCTTGTTCAAGAGGACTATTCTGTTCTTTGGTGGAAACTGTTTAATGCAGTTGATGCAAAAAAGTGGTCAAACATCCTGGCACTAGTAGAGCTGCTATTCTGCCTTCCAATGTCCAACGGTAAAGTTGAAAGGATGTTCTCAGTTTTGAAAAACATAAAAACTGAAAAGCGAACAAGGCTCAGTGAAGACAATTTAGATGATTTGATGCGAATATCAGTCGATGCACCAGAAATGTCTGCCTGGGATGCTAGTGGTGCTGTAAAACTCTGGTGGAGTGCAAAAACACGCCGTACTGTCAAAGACACAAGAAAAACACCAGAATCCGCTGCTGCGGAGGTAGAGATTATTGATGACAATGAAGAAGAAGATGCACTTGTCTTAGATGGTTGGGAAGATTGGATTGAGCAGTAGATGCTAACTGGTATATTCAGACTGAAAGTCAAACCTGTAATTCTAGACATTGTGTATCAGTTGTAAATGAAAAGCACAATTAAATTTAAAATCCGCATCGAATCATGTCTGATCAACTAAACCATATGTCTGGTCAATTTTGTTCATGTTCTGACATTTTGTCAGAACACTTCTTACTCCTTATCGGAAACCCTGTAAGTGAGCGGCCTCTGCAGCATCATGTGATACGCGGTAGCGATTTGTGATAAAAGTGTCGGGCATAAGGTAAAGCATATTTACCTAGGTACCGGAAACTCCTACCTATCACACATTTACCTGGTATCGCACTGCATAGGGTTAGCTTTGTATTGAAGGTAGATTGTAAGTGTATGGCAGTTACCTGCCTCTTTCCTCCCTGCCCCCTGAACATTTATTGAACATGTGTAATAAAAACTTTTATGTGTGAGTGTTGAATGCTTTCAATCATCATAGTTTACGTGACTAATAAGTATCATTACTCATGATTTCTTGTACTAAGTTTGACCTTTCCCCGGTTAGGTGAGCCCCCTTGCTGAGGGTCATATCAAACTTGTTCTGCGCGATCTGTGTCTTGAAATGAGCAAAGAGGTGTCTGCAAACATCTACATAGCAGGTATCTCCTCCATCCAGGTGCAAGTGGCTGACAAGGTGTGTTCTTGATGTTACATGTCTGATTATGTTTATTGTTACAATTATTGTAAGGCTTATTGATTAAGGTTATGCTGCAGGGGTCAACAGAACTGTCTGATGTTCTGGGCCTCCTGGGCTTGCTCGCTATTATCTCACTAAAGGAAGCCAATATTGGCGCCTAAAAAGGGTTAACAATTAATGTGGTCTTTGCAGCGTGCGATACCTATAGCGCATGTACGCATTTTAGTACCATACATGAGTTGGAAAAGCTCAGACTTTAAGTCTTTGTGTACTGATAAAGTTGTTTCAGTTATTGTTAAGTTATCTTATATGTCTGCGGGTTTTGGTTAACTTGCGCGTGGAAGGTTTCTGTGTGTATGCTCTCTGTGGTTAGCTTACTAGTCTGTTTTTGTTCAAGGTTCAAGTTGGGAGTCACATTCTGGCATTTGTGAAAGTTGTGGATGGAAGGGGTGTGCCATTTCCTCCAAGCCAACACAAATACATGAACCTGCTCTCGTATTCCAAAGCTTCGTACATTGATGTCAGGTAAGGCTTGGCCCAATGGAACATTGTATGTTTGGTGCATCTTATAGTCATACACTGTGTTAGTATGAACGTTGATTAGCCATAATAATTAATGATGATGAAGCCATAAATGATGTAGCTTGAGCATTTTTATAGTGAGTTTAATTTCTAGCAAGACTTTTGATACCATAATTAACAGAATGGAAACAGATTTTGCTTGCAGATTTGTTTTGTTTATGTTGTCCTTTATTTGTGAGTATCCTGATTGATTCTTATTGATGCCCACCCCCCTCTGCAGGCCAGCATCAGTGCAGGTCCTTGCTTCCCTGTCCACTGAGCAGGTGGCCAACAGTGCAGTGTTTGTTGTGGAGGGTGTGGATGTGGGTAGTGCCCACCTCACCTTCAACGCCACCTTGGCCAGTGGGAAGATTATCTCCAGCTGGCCCGCCGAAATCCAGGTTTGGTTTGGTGGTGTGGTGTCACTTGTGCAGTTGTAACCGTGGTGATGACATTTATTGTGTGGTGTGTGTGTACAACAGGTGTTTGCACCATTGAAGATGAACCCTAAATATATCACTCTGCTTCCCACAGCAACATTTCAGGTACATCCATGTTTACATATGTGTGCGTGTGCATTGTTTATTCCTGTGTGAAACAAAACCAGACAACTATGGTTGGGCATGGGTAACCAGGGATTGTGCAATACACACATGTACATGTACATAAAATACTTGATGTTACTTATTCTGTGCAAATCCATAAAGACAAGTCAAGAGTATTAATAGTTTACTGAAATTATTCATTTGAGTTGCATGGAAATGTTGCATTGTGTACTTTCACTTTTACACATGCCTAGCCTGATCGATCCATATTCTCTCTGTTTTTAGATATTGAGTACTGGAGGACCTCTTCCCCAGGCCAATATAGCCTATTCCATTGGCAATGCTACAGTGGCGTCAGTAGACGGCAGTGGTTTGATAGAGGCCCTGGTGCCCGGGAACACCACAGTGACAGGAAAGGCTCAAGCCATGGACCCCACCAGTGGTCATGTGACCACATACTCTGAGGTGCGCTGCAGGGCTGTGGGGGTGGTTAGAGTAAGGGTGGCTTTATTTGGGGTTTCAAAATACGTGGGTAGCTGGTACCAAAATGTAATGTACATTATTGTTTCAGGATGTGGTGTATGTGCAAGTGCTCAAGCTGAAAGGGATAAAGATATTCATGCCCTTCACCAGACTGCTTGCCGGCATGGAGGTTTGTGAACTGTGTTAAGCTGTGTGTGAATAGCATACAAAAAATGTATGTACAGGTTTAATAATTAACCATTTCCAGGAAGGTCTATTCATATGCTTCCTTGAACAGTAATATGATGCAAGGTTTTTATTTTATTTTTTTAAGGGTGTTTGACCTTAGTATGCTGCTGTGTGGTATGGTGAAGGGGGGGGGGGGGGGTGTTTGACCTTAGTATGCGGCTGTGTGGTATGGTGAAGCCCATCCTCCTTGCTCTACAGGTTGCTCTATACGCTCATGGGATTGATGAGGAGCCGTTCTCCTTTGCCAGTGCTTCTCCACTGGGAATCTCCTTCCTCTGGTCGGCTAGCAACATAGACGTTCTGTCGCTTGTATCTGTGTACGAAAAGGTACCCAGTGTGTTTATAGTATGCAGGCCTGTGTGTTATTTATTGCGAGAAGTGTTTCGTTATCAGAGGTTGAAATAGTAGTTGGCCATTGGGTATTTCATGTTTATAGGTGCAATTGCTACCTTGTACAGTCCAAACAAGATTGCTTGTTTTTTTTTAATACAATACAGTGGTGTTCACCGAAAGAGGTGAAAAATGCAATAATGCACATTTTTGATTTTATCTCATGAATGGTATATAATTATATCATGCCAATTACATTTTTAGATTCAGCATCTACTTCTGAACAGAGTACATTTGCTTTAATTCAATTATAACTTGTAAACAAAGCAATGCACCATAGTAAACAACTGCTGGTCAGGTTCGATGTTCAAGGCTATAACTCCTCTATACTTTGTAGTTAAGCTACCAAATTTTTTTTGTATGCACCCAATACAGGTGAGTACCTATAGTGTTGTGTTGAGCTCTTAAGTCTCACTCGCTGTGGAGATCGGTAGGAAAGTATCGCTTTTCAGAGGGAGGCGTGGTCTTCGTATGAATTCGGACAAATTAGTTCGACTTAAGGATTAAAATTGACTTTTTCTATATGAGAGGTCTCTGGGGTATCCATATAATTTATAATAATTTTTTGGCAGCTTGCTATCGGCATTAAACAATCCATGAAATGCTAAAAATCTTAACATTGAAAGCCATTTTTCAACCGTTTTTAGGATTTCTCCGTATATCATAATAAAAATGTAGCAAAGAATCATAGTATTTGCGTTTGTAAGCACTGTACGTAACTTTTAAAAGCATCTCTACGTGTAGAATACTTGATAGAATAAGTACAAATGCAAATATCATGATTATGTGCTACACGTTTACTACCATATACGGAGAAATCCTAAAAACGGGTGTAAAATGGCTTTCAATGTTAAGATTTTTAACATTTCATGGATTGTTTAATGCCGATAGCAAGCTGCCAAAAAATTATTATAAATTATATGGATACCCCAGAGACCTCTCATATAGAAAAAGTCAATTTTAATCCTTAAGTCGTACTAATTTGTCCGAATTCATACGAAGACCACGCCTCCCTCTGAAAAGCGATACTTTCCTACCGATCTCCACAGCGAGTGAGACTTAAGAGCTCAACACAACACTATAGGTACTCACCTGTATTGGGTGCATACAAAAAAAATTTGGTAGCTTAACTACAAAGTATAGAGGAGTTATAACCTTGAACATCCAACCTGACCAGCAGTTGTTTACTATGGTGCATTGTTTTGTTTACAAGTTATAATTGAATTAAAGCAAATGTACTCTGTTCAGAAGTAGATGCTGAATCTAAACATGTAATTGGCATGATATAATTATATACCATTCATGAGATAAAATCAAAAATGTGCATTATTGCATTTTTCCCCTCTTTCGGTGAACACCACTGTAGCTGCTCGTAATTTTAGGCTTGGCAGATGTAGAAATTCATTATGAAGTTGAGAGATTGGTCTTCAACAAATGTGTATTGATTCTGTAAGGTCACTCTATGGGCACAGTTTTCCGAACTCCACACTATTTTTCTTATACCATGAGCTAGCTGAAGTCTACTATTGTGAGCCGCTGCTGTATTAAATTAGCTGCGTGCATATTGGTACGTATAGACAGATGTACAATTTAGTTAAACCAGTTGGGATGGATGATTGGCTGGTTGATTGTAATACAGTCTAATAGTTTCAAAACAATGAGGACAAATCATAAGTAAACACCGCTGCAACTATCGTGGAGTATGACAATTTATCGTTGACCCTACCTAAAATGTGCCTCATGTTTAAACGAGTGTACCTTCATACTTGTTAGAGAGTCATTGCTGTAACAGTAAAATATATAGCTACATGTATATGTTTTTACAAACATGCTACCAAAGCTGCCAATGCTCGTATATCTCGGCAATTCCTTGTTTTCAACTCTAAATAGGCAGGGGTATTATGAACTGTTTTGTCGTTGGAAAGGAATTCAACATGCCCAGGCTTTTTATCTACATTCTGGAATAGATGCCATCTTTCTTTTTTGTATTGTTACTTGTATTTTGGACGGTTGGAGTAGCATTCCAACACATGTAATTTGGATATTGAGCTGTTATCTCTTCACAGGCTGGAATATCCATTCAAGAGGAGCAGGACTTTGCTGCCATCATGCACACTCGCAACCCCGGGCAAGGGGTGATAAGGCTCACGGCAAAGTGTCCCCCTGGCCTCTGTGCCCCTGACCAGGCTGTGTTTAGTGACCAGGTGCAGGTGCAAGTGTTGCCTGCTCTCCAGCTGTTGAACCCTCCTGACGGCCTCTTTCTGCTCCCTCATAATGGCATAGCCAGGATTGTCACCAATAGGTTTGTTTGTTGGCAAGGAGGTGTTCTATGTGTATGTACTATTGCTTCAGGTACTGAGTAGGATTTAGAGGTTGATGATAAAAATGTGTTATTACCTGGTAAGGTTAGTAATCAAATCTAATATTATTGTACGAACATACAGCATTAGTTTAAAAGCAGGAGATATTTCTAATCCGTAGGCAGCAAAAACAAAACGATTGGTGGTGGGTGTATATTTTTCCGCTTGTGGTCGCACACAGGCAGTAAAAAACTATAGATATAGCTTGGGTGTGAAGATCAGATAGTAATTGTAACAACCTGTTCACATTATTTTGTCACAGTGTAAGGTAGGATTATGAATAAAGGCGTATGTTCTTTACTATGAACCTACATGTTCCTTGTATCTTTACTTATTGGCACCTATTTGGATGCATTTAGCATAACTGTTCGTATTTGTATGAATGCCCATATTGTGGTGGGGGCACTTCACCACTTTACCTTATTCTTCGTCAGGGATGGCACCTCTCATATGAGTTACAAGCTGCTGAATGATGGGGAGGAGAGTCGGAGCGTTGTCACCCTCAGTCCCCAAGGCGAGGTGCACTCATCAGTTGTGAATGGACATGCGGTTGTCATGGTCACTGCTCTTGAGGTGGAGCTAGGGATGAACCAGACTGTTATTGTGCATGTTGAGGTATGAGTATTTACTTCTATGGGACGTGGGGTTGGTTGGGATGAGCGTGTGACATGTATATGATGTGGAATTGAACTTCTAAAGGAGGCAGGGAAGGAGGAAAGGGCGGAGAGGAAGGGAGAGAGGGAGGGTGTGAGGGAGGAATAGAGAGTGATCCCTCCCACCCTCCTTCCTCTCACCCTCTCCCCTCTGGGGGGGAGGATTAATGAGCACTTGTTGTGTTTTTAGAGATAAATACACATGTAGAGAGCTAGTGATCATGTCTATTTTTGATCCTGCAGGTTCGTCCTGTTGCAAGCCTGTCTGTTGTACCACTGTCAGTGGCCCAGGCAGCACCTAACTCAAAGTTCCATGCCTTCCCTCTGGGCTACACGGCTGAGTTTGCAGCCCACCTGCACGACAACATTGGAAGGCAGTTTGACTTTGCTGATATCTCACTTGGGCAGAGGCTGAACAGGTATGACATCGTCCAAGTGTCACCTGTGGCGGGCAATGGAAGCTACGTTGTCAAGGCAGCAAAGCAGGGAGACGCCATTTTGAAGGTGAGAATGTTTGATATATAGTGGCAAGCTAGGGAATGTAGATTGCATATTACTGTAGGCATTTGTAGTTGCATGTTAAATAGACCCTTCCTTTTAAGAAGTACTCCGGACATGACATCACTAATCAACGTACTTAACAAAATGGGTTAAGTACTTTAATCAGTGATGTCACGTCCGGAGTACTTCTTAAAGGGAAGGGTCTATTATATTTTGGGTTTATGTGTTACGAGCATTTTCCAATGTGCAGATTTGGGTATCAGCCCAGCCTCACATCAGTGACTTCATAAGGATTAGGGTTGGCTATGCAATTATGCCATCCCTAGCAACTGTCCATGTAGGAACAAAGATATGTTTCACGACTCATCTAACTGAAGGTTAGTTCAAACTTGAAATAAACCCTGATTGGCTGTTGATTGGTTGTGTTCTGTGTGGCCCTAGACCAGCCAGGGTGGTGGACCACTGGGGACCAGGGACTGCTTCATATCCAGCCAGAGACAGGTGTGGCTATGGCTCTCTCCACAGGGAGGGCTGTGGTGTACCACAAGATCAAAGATATTATTGACACACACACAGAGGTAATGTGACCACTTGTCAGTTAGGCTTATGTGATTTCATCCCTGTGTTCTCACCTCATCCACACAGGTGACAGTAGCAAGGATTCTTGAAATTACTTTCAATTTCTCAAGAGAATTATCGCATTTCACTAATGGTCCAAGGCAGGCTGAGCTTGGACCATACCTTGTGCCAGTCCAGTTCTCTCCCACGCTCTCGGGTGGTGAGTTCACCCCTCTACTCATCAGTCCGAACAGAGCGTGCTCGGAGGAAGTGAATGCATCCAATGGAGCTGTTTATATTCAGCAAGTTCCCTTTGAGTGCCTCTTGGAGCTGAAGAATGGAGGCACTGTGTTTTCAACGGAGAGGTTCATTGTCACTCAATCGTACTTTGATGCAGCTACCGGGAAGAGTTACTGCCATTTGCAGGCGGTTGAAGATGTGCGGTCTGTAGAGACACTAGCCACCATGCAAGGCCTTTCACTGTCACTGAAAGTTAGGGCCTTCGACTTTGCAAAGACCTACGGTGAAGTGTCACGCTCCCTTCCCATCCCCTTTGTTCCTGCATTTGCACTCAATCGTTACAAACTGACCCTTAGTTCTACAGAAAATGCTGCTGATATTCAAATAACTGGTTCGACAAAGCAAATATACTCTCTCCAGGTAAGGTGTGTGTTTTTGTGTGTGTGTGTGTGGTGTCCTTCATTCCCTTTTGGCAAGGTTTATTAACCCTCCTCTCCATACAGGCAGTGTCTTCTGATCCCATATCTGTGCAGCGTGTATCTGTGAGCGATAACATGGCGGTGTACAGAATCTCCATAGCTGATCACCCTCATCCCCAGTCCACCTTCTCCAACATGAGGGTCACGTTCTCCTCTGGTCTCACGCAGCAGGAGTCTGTTCTTCCCGTGTCCTACGTTGGAACAGGCACATGTGATCTACCTGCCATGTGTCCAGACAAACAACAGGCAGACAAGTCCATCGTTCCATCAAGTGCTCCTGTTTCTAAGTTGCCACTCTCATCTGAACTATTGGTGGAAGACAACAGGACTGTCATTACAGCAGTCATCTGTGCCGTTGTGGCAATTCTTGTGGTGCTGATTGGCTACGTTGCTTTGAAGGAGAAGTCTCCTCATATGACAGCTGGCTTTCAGTCACAACTGCCACCTTTCCCTCTGCAAGCTTCCCCACCTGCGTTCCAGCCCTCTCCTGCACGTACACCAGTTGCCACTAGTCAGACCCCTTTTCAGAAAACCCCCCCAGTCCCTGGTGCTGTGTCAAGTGCCTTCAGACGTACGAAGCTTTCTCCTTCTCCACAGCATGGTCTATTTAGTCAGTGAGAACTTCCTACTGTCTTTGCAAACCCTCTCGTGAAATTAGAAAGATTAATGTTGTGTTGTTAAAATTGTAAGTATTAATTTGATTTGTTCTTATATCATTATTGGTAAAGCTCCTTTGGGTTAAGTGGTTACAACACAGTACTTTTGTACAGCAACAGTGCTTCTTGTGTTGAACCACCTTTTCAATGCCCGTAACCCTATGAGATCTGGAATTTAAAATGAATAAATACATATATGGCTTTGCACTAGTACCATACGTGCGTACACACCAGCACAACAACATGTGCCCCCTCCCAACACTTCTACATATAAACTTGCTATCACCAACACCTTCCCAGCAGTGCGTAGGGCTGAATTGACGAATTCGAAATGTGCGGGAGCACTGCTGCCATCATGTCTGGGGCTCCATGTACCGGTGTCGGAGGATATAATGACCCCCGGACAATATACCCTAGGCTATATTGCCCCCGGACAATATACCCTACGATATATTGTCCCCCTGGACCCCGGACACTATAACCTAGGGTATATTGTTCCCCCCCCCCCCCCCCCCCCATAGTATAGTAGCACAGCAAAGGGGGTGGAGGTGGGGTGCCACCGTGCCAGAATGGGAGAAGGGTGGGAGGTGGTCAATATAGCCTAGCTGGTTGTAGTCTGGATGGTAGTTATCCAACTGGGTATTCCAAAGACCAAAAGCGATCATTCAGAAGAAAAGCGAAGCTTAACTTTCGAGTCAAATCTGGTGTCCTTAATTTACTATTATCATGCATGCCACTTAGGTTTCGGCAGAAGAACGGCGATGGAGGAGAGTAACAACAGCAGAAGAAGAGCGTACAGTGTATGTCGGAGCTGGCGGCTATTCAAGTAAAGATCCATTATAGAAACTGTATACTGTAAATGTATTTTAACGCAAAGTACGTCTGTCGATTGATAATAGATCCTGTTTTACTATCAAACTGCTGATAATTATGTTTGCATTTGGGGAGGGACAAAACTCTGTAGAAGGTTACCTCGAGATTTTTCTGGGAAGATATGATAGATAATATATACATCAGTTTGAAATCTTGTGATACCGGCCAGCGAGCTAATGACAGTATATGACACCAACTTTTACACCCTATTCAGTCCTGTGGAGTCCAAAGCGTGGGACCAGGTAGAATTGCAATAACATTTTTTGTGTATGTGTCATGCAGCCCCCATGCAATTTATTATTTTAAAAATACTTTTATTTTATAAGTTAGAAGGCTCAATATGCATTTCATGAGAGCAAATGCAATAGCCTGTTGGCTCCCTAAAGTTTATACTGATTATTATTCCATGGTCTGCAAGTTACCGCACTAGTGTTAACCTTTCGCGTGGAACGACAGGAATTCATACATGTATCCAACAGTCATTGGTTAACTTGGTCTATGTGAGCCTGGAGTAGTAAATAAAATTTTGACAGCATGAGTGGAAAGGACGGTTAAGGACCTACCCACCAGAGCGAAGGAACAAACAACATCACGCGGTCTGTACATGTACTCCACTGATACAATGCTCAGAGCTAGAGGGACAAAGCATATACTTATGCATGGAGTGGACCTTTTGGCAGACAGCTGTACTGTATATGGAGTGGATCCTATGGCAATAAGCTATAGTCTAGAGTACTGGACTCTTTGGCAATAAGCTATCAGTACAGAGTATCGAACAGCCGGCTAACACTGCAAAAAAAAAAAAAAAACGTTGATGCGTGCTTTAATTTGATGTTAAAAAAATGTATTTCAATGTCATACTGTATGTATTCTACCTGAGGATATTAACACTAAAGACGAACTGTAAAACTGACTAGATCTACATGCACCATCGTAATGTTAATTATTTTATTCATTCCGGTTCCTTGTTGCATTGCATTAAAAACACATAGAGCACGTGACCAGGATCTGTGTACTTGCAGCAGCTCAACAACGCTTACGGTGAGAACCATTGCCAGTGCATGATCACAGGGGCTGATCCAGGTGTGTGTGTGTGTGTGTGTGGGGGGGGGGGGGGGGGGGGGGGGGGGATAACGGTAGTCTTGTATTTAGTAACTACCCCCGTTTATAGGCAAGATAAAAATTGCATGATTGATGGTCGGATTTGAGTAATAATATACGCCAGATATTCACAAAGGTTCCGCGCTTCATGCGGGAGGGGCACATACCCGCCCCTGCCCTAGTAGCTAGTTGGGCGTAGCCCGAACTTCGCGTACAGTACGCTGAGGCGTTAAAATGGGCGTGGCATATTATACGCGCCGTTTGCAATTTGACTACATGTAAGTTAGACTCTATTTGGATTGTTGCTATAGATTTAGTATCTATGTTGCTAGATGGTTTCAGCGAATTATAACAAAGGGGCGGGCCCACCATATAAGGAGATCTAGATGTTGCCAACAGTTATAATTGTCCTAATATGGTGGGCTCGCCCCCTTACATCATTTTTAAAGCAGCATATGTAGCAAATGTACTTCTTCTTGCTTCAGTATATGTACTCGTTGCCGGGTAGTATACACATGCAATGCTTATGGGTTCCTACCTACGCACAAGCACTGATCATGTATGCATGTGCAGTGGGCGGTGGAAGGTAATGGGAGGGGCTGATGTTGTACTCATGTTGTTCACACATTACATGTACCTGTATGTTGGTCAAATGCTGATTGCTGACTGCTGCATGCATTTAATTAAAAAAAAAAATTCTCCCCAAACATATGTGTTTACATGTATGTGACCCAAGAGATCATTTACATGTACATGTAGTGGTAACACGTGTACAGTCCACTCCACATTTATGGGTATGACAGGCGTCTGCCCCACTATGCTCTACAAATTACTGCACCTGTACATGTAGTGCATATCTATGGCTCCCATGCCTACACACAGCTCCATCTATATGTAGGGAGGTGAAAGTAGGTGTGGAGAGTTTGATCTTTATAACCTGTATGTTCAGTGAGGTATAAAATAAAATGGATGCTGATACATGTATGTATGTCAGGTCCATATGACCCAGCTGTCATACTGCAGTAGATGTATGTCAGGTCCATATGGCCCAGCTGTCATCCTGCAGTAGATGTATGTCAGGTCCATATGGCCCAGCTGTCATACTGCAGTAGATGTATGTCAGGTCCATATGGCCCAGCTGTCATACTGCAGTAGATGTATGTCAGGTCCATATGGCCCAGCTGTCATACTGCAGTAGATGTATGTCAGGTCCATATGGCCCAGCTGTCATCCTGCAGTAGATGTATGTCAGGTCCATATGGCCCAGCTGTCATACTGCAGTAGATGTATGTCAGGTCCATACTGCACTGTAGATATGTGTCATTCATTAGTGTGTGTACTGTGTTTTAAGCTGTTCTTTTGTTACTTCTCCATTCACAGGACTGCAGCAGTACATGTGCTTGCCAGAATGGATCATTCAGACAAAGGTACAGACCACCCAAATGAAGATAAAGTTGTAGCATTCCTTTTATATTTGGATCATTGGTACATGTATTTTTTGTAATATGGAAACACGTACGGTACATGTATACATGTATTTCAATCACAATATCCCAACAGAATATTGTGAAGGGCTCAAGATTAAGTATGACACAACACGTAATCTACTTGTGGGTATATGTAATTATCAAACTGAAGCATGGGTGTGGGGGGGGGGGGGGGGGGTTAGGAGTATGCAGTGATAAGTATTATTATAGAATACTGGGAAGGGCTCAAGATTACAGTCCTCAGTATAAATGTACAGGGTAGGTAGTAAATTACCCAAATAAAGACTGTCACGAACAATTCAATAAATATGTAGTGATAAGTATTATTTTAAGAGAGATGGGGCAATAAAGTGATCAATGTATTTTCAGTCCTGTCGAAAATAGTGGCCATCCAACTGCACCTTATGTATGTCAGTGTACCTTATCCATATGCACTATACATGTACATGTACCTTATCCATATGCACTATACATGTATGTGTACCTTATCCATATGCACTATACATGTGTGTGTACCTTATCCATATGCACTATACATGTATGTGTACCTTATCCATATGCACTATACATGTATGTGTACCTTATCCATATGCACTATACATGTATGTGTACCTTATCCATATGCACTATACATGTATGTGTACCTTATCCATATGTACTATACATGTATGTGTACCTTATCCATATGCACTATACATGTATGTGTACCTTATCCATATGTACTATACATGTACATGTACCTTATCCATATGCACTATACATGTATGTGTACCTTATCCATATGCACTATACATGTATGTGTACCTTATCCATATGTACTATACATGTATGTGTACCTTATCCATATACACTATACATGTATGTGTACCTTATCCATATGCACTATACATGTATGTGTACCTTATCCATATGCACTATACATGTATGTGTACCTTATCCATATGCACTATACATGTATGTGTACCTTATCTATATGCACTATACATGTATGTGTACCTTATCCATATGCACTATACATGTATGTGTACCTTATCCATATACACTATACATGTATGTGTACCTTATCCATATGCACTATACATGTATGTGTACCTTATCCATATGCACTATACATGTATGTGTACCTTATCCATATGCACTGTACATGTATGTGTACCTTATCCATATGCACTATACATGTATGTGTACCTTATCCATATGCACTATACATGTATGTGTACCTTATCCATATGCACTATACATGTATGTGTACCTTATCCATATGCACTATACATGTATGTGTACCTTATCCATATGCACTATACATGTATGTGTACCTTATCTATATGCACTATACATGTATGTGTACCTTATCCATATGCACTATACATGTATGTGTACCTTATCCATATGCACTATACATGTATGTGTACCTTATCCATATGCACTATACATGTATGTGTACCTTATCCATATGCACTATACATGTATGTGTACCTTATCCATATGCACTATACATGTATGTGTACCTTATCCATATGCACTATACATGTATGTGTACCTTATCCATATGCACTATACATGTATGTATACCTTATCCATATACACTATACATGTGTGTGTACCTTATCCATATGCACTATACATGTATGTGTACCTTATCCATATGCACTATACATGTATGTGTACCTTATCCATATGCACTATACATGTATGTGTACCTTATCCATATGCTCTATACATGTGTGTGTACCTTATCCATATGCACTATACATGTATGTGTACCTTATCCATATGCACTATACATGTATGTGTACCTTATCCATATGCACTATACATGTATGTGTACCTTATCCATATGCTCTATACATGTGTGTGTACCTTATCCATATGCACTATACATGTATGTGTACCTTATCCATATGCACTATACATGTATGTGTACCTTATCCATATGCACTATACATGTATGTGTACCTTATCCATATGCACTATACATGTATGTGTACCTTATCCATATGCACTATACATGTATGTGTACCTTATCCATATGCACTATACATGTATGTGTACCTTATCCATATGCTCTATACATGTGTGTGTACCTTATCCATATGCACTATACATGTATGTGTACCTTATCCATATGCACTATACATGTATGTGTACCTTATCCATATGCACTATACATGTATGTGTACCTTATCCATATGCACTATACATGTATGTGTACCTTATCCATATGCACTATACATGTATGTGTACCTTATCCATATGCACTATACATGTATGTGTACCTTATCCATAGTTCTATACATGTATGTGTACCTTATCCATATGTACTATACATGTATGTGTACCTTATCCATATGCACTATACATGTATGTGTACCTTATCCATATACACTATACATGTATGTATACCTTATCCATATGCACTATACATGTATGTGTACCTTATCCATATGCACTATACATGTATGTGTACCTTATCCATATGCACTATACATGTATGTGTACCTTATCCATATGCACTATACATGTATGTGTACCTTATCCATATGCACTATACATGTATGTGTACCTTATCCATATGCACTATACATGTATGTGTACCTTATCCATATGCACTATACATGTATGTGTACCTTATCCATATGCACTATACATGTATGTGTACCTTATCCATATGCACTATACATGTATGTGTACCTTATCCATATGCACTATACATGTATGTGTACCTTATCCATATGCACTGTACATGTATGTGTACCTTATCCATATGCACTGTACATGTATGTGTACCTTATCCATATGCACTATACATGTATGTGTACCTTATCCATATGCACTATACATGTATGTGTACCTTATCCATATGCACTATACATGTATGTGTACCTTATCCATATGCACTATACATGTATGTGTACCTTATCCATATGCACTATACATGTATGTGTACCTTATCCATATGTACTATACATGTATGTGTACCTTATCCATATGCACTATACATGTATGTGTACCTTATCCATATGCACTATACATGTATGTGTACCTTATCCATATGCACTATACATGTATGTGTACCTTATCTATATGCACTATACATGTATGTGTACCTTATCCATATGCACTATACATGTATGTGTACCTTATCCATATGCACTATACATGTATGTGTACCTTATCCATATGCACTATACATGTATGTGTACCTTATCCATATGTACTATACATGTATGTGTACCTTATCCATATGCACTATACATGTATGTGTACCTTATCCATATGCACTATACATGTATGTGTACCTTATCCATATGCACTATACATGTATGTGTACCTTATCCATATGCACTATACATGTATGTGTACCTTATCCATATGCACTATACATGTATGTGTACCTTATCCATATGCACTATACATGTACCTTATCCATATGCACTATACATGTATGTGTACCTTATCCATATGCACTGTACATGTACCTTATCCATATGCACTATACATGTATGTGTACCTTATCCATATGCACTGTACATGTATGTGTACCTTATCCATATACACTATACATGTATGTGTACCTTATCCATATGCACTATACATGTGTGTGTACCTTATCCATATGCACTATACATGTGTGTGTACCTTATCCATATGCACTATACATGTACCTTATCCATATGCACTATACATGTATGTATACCTTATCCATATGCACTATACATGTATGTGTACCTTATCCATATGCACTATACATGTATGTGTACCTTATCCATATGCACTATACATGTATGTGTACCTTATCCATATGCACTATACATGTATGTGTACCTTATCCATATGCACTATACATGTATGTGTACCTTATCCATATGCACTATACATGTATGTGTACCTTATCCATATGCACTATACATGTATGTGTACCTTATCCATATGCACTATACATGTATGTGTACCTTATCCATATGCACTATACATGTATGTGTACCTTATCCATATGCACTATACATGTATGTGTACCTTATCCATATGCACTATACATGTATGTGTACCTTATCCATATGCACTATACATGTATGTGTACCTTATCCATATGCACTATACATGTATGTGTACCTTATCTATATGCACTATACATGTATGTGTACCTTATCCATATGCACTATACATGTATGTGTACCTTATCCATATGCACTATACATGTATGTGTACCTTATCCATATGCACTATACATGTACCTTATCCATATGCACTGTACATGTATGTGTACCTTATCCATATGCACTATACATGTATGTGTACCTTATCCATATGCACTATACATGTACCTTATCCATATGCACTATACATGTATGTGTACCTTATCCATATGCACTATACATGTATGTGTACCTTATCCATATGCACTATACATGTATGTGTACCTTATCCATATACACTATACATGTATGTGTACCTTATCCATATGTACTATACATGTATGTGTACCTTATCCATATGCACTATACATGTATGTGTACCTTATCCATATGCACTATACATGTATGTGTACCTTATCTATATGCACTATACATGTATGTGTACCTTATCCATATGCACTATACATGTATGTGTACCTTATCCATATGCACTATACATGTATGTGTACCTTATCCATATGCACTATACATGTACCTTATCCATATGCACTGTACATGTATGTGTACCTTATCCATATGCACTATACATGTATGTGTACCTTATCCATATGCACTATACATGTACCTTATCCATATGCACTATACATGTATGTGTACCTTATCCATATGCACTATACATGTATGTGTACCTTATCCATATGCACTATACATGTATGTGTACCTTATCCATATGCACTATACATGTATGTGTACCTTATCCATATGTACTATACATGTATGTGTACCTTATCTATATGCACTATACATGTATGTGTACCTTATCCATATGCACTATACATGTATGTGTACCTTATCCATATGCACTATACATGTATGTGTACCTTATCCATATGCACTATACATGTATGTGTACCTTATCTATATGCACTATACATGTATGTGTACCTTATCCATATGCACTATACATGTATGTGTACCTTATCCATATGCACTATACATGTATGTGTACCTTATCCATATACACTATACATGTATGTGTACCTTATCCATATGCACTATACATGTATGTGTACCTTATCCATATGCACTATACATGTATGTGTACCTTATCCATATGCACTATACATGTATGTGTACCTTATCCATATACACTATACATGTATGTGTACCTTATCCATATGCACTATACATGTATGTGTACCTTATCCATATGCTCTATACATGTGTGTGTACCTTATCCATATGCACTATACATGTATGTGTACCTTATCCATATGCACTATACATGTATGTGTACCTTATCCATATGTACTATACATGTATGTGTACCTTATCCATATGCACTATACATGTATGTGTACCTTATCCATATGCACTATACATGTATGTGTACCTTATCCATATACACTATACATGTATGTGTACCTTATCTATATGCACTATACATGTATGTGTACCTTATCCATATGCACTATACATGTATGTGTACCTTATCCATATGCACTATACATGTATGTGTACCTTATCCATATGCACTATACATGTATGTGTACCTTATCCATATGCACTATACATGTATGTGTACCTTATCCATATGCACTATACATGTATGTATACCTTATCCATATGCACTATACATGTATGTGTACCTTATCCATATGCACTATACATGTATGTGTACCTTATCCATATGCACTATACATGTATGTGTACCTTATCCATATGCACTATACATGTATGTGTACCTTATCCATATGCACTATACATGTACGTGTACCTTATCCATATGCACTATACATGTATGTGTACCTTATCTATATGTACTATACATGTATGTGTACCTTATCCATATGCACTATACATGTATGTGTACCTTATCCATATGCACTATACATGTATGTGTACCTTATCCATATGCACTATACATGTATGTATACCTTATCCATAGTTCTATACATGTATGTGTACCTTATCCATATGCACTATACATGTATGTGTACCTTATCCATATGCACTATACATGTATGTGTACCTTATCCATATGCACTATACATGTATGTGTACCTTATCCATATGCACTATACATGTACGTGTACCTTATCCATATGCACTATACATGTATGTGTACCTTATCCATATGCACTGTACATGTACCTTATCCATATGCACTATACATGTATGTGTACCTTATCCGTATGCACTATACATGTATGTATACCTTATCCATAGTTCTATACATGTATGTGTACCTTATCCATATGCACTATACATGTATGTGTACCTTATCTATATGCACTATACATGTATGTGTACCTTATCCATATGCACTATACATGTACGTGTACCTTATCCATATGCACTGTACATGTATGTGTACCTTATCCATATACACTATACATGTATGTGTACCTTATCCATATGCACTATACATGTATGTGTACCTTATCCATATGTACTATACATGTATGTGTACCTTATCCATATGCACTATACATGTATGTGTACCTTATCCATATACACTATACATGTGTGTGTACCTTATCCATATGCACTATACATGTCTGTGTACCTTATCCATATGCACTATACATGTAAGTGTACCTTATCCATATGCACTATACATGTATGTGTACCTTATCCATATGCACTATACATGTATGTGTACCTTATCCATATGCACTATACATGTATGTGTACCTTATCCATATGCACTATACATGTCTGTGTACCTTATCCATATGCACTATACATGTATGTGTACCTTATCCATATGCACTGTACATGTATGTGTACCTTATCCATATGCACTATACATGTACGTGTACCTTATCCATATGCACTATACATGTATGTGTACCTTATCCATATGCACTGTACATGTATGTGTACCTTATCCATATGCACTATACATGTACGTGTACCTTATCCATATGCACTATACATGTATGTGTACCTTATCCATATGCACTATACATGTATGTGTACCTTATCCATATGCACTATACATGTATGTGTACCTTATCCATATGCACTATACATGTATGTGTACCTTATCCATATGCACTGTACATGTATGTGTACCTTATCCATATGCACTGTACATGTATGTGTACCTTATCCATATGCACTATACATGTACGTGTACCTTATCCATATGCACTATACATGTATGTGTACCTTATCCATATGCACTATACATGTATGTGTACCTTATCCATATGCACTATACATGTATGTGTACCTTATCCATATGCACTATACATGTATGTGTACCTTATCCATATGCACTATACATGTATGTGTACCTTATCCATAGTTCTATACATGTATGTGTACCTTATCCATATGCACTATACATGTATGTGTACCTTATCCATATGCACTATACATGTCTGTGTACCTTATCCATATGCACTATACATGTAAGTCCACTCATTATGGAAACATATGCCATTTTTATTACATCAGTACCACAGTCATACTGGGATGTACAAGTTGTGATTTCTTGCATGCTACAACTCCCTTGCAGTGTTAATTGAGCATTTTCAAGCTCAGTCACTGGGATCTCCAGATGTGATTAGAATCCTTATATAGTGCCCTCACTATGTGTACATGTATTCACTAGCCAGTGGCTCAGGGCACTTGGGATTCTATAAATTATGTGCATCCCTAAGTCTCCGTGTCCAACTGTTTAGTACCATTATTATAGACATATATGTGCATGTACCTTTAGATTTCAATGTCCATAATACAGTTACATGTTCCTTTGCACACAACAGGTGCTCTGGCTGGCAAACAAACTGTGACTATTCATTGTGATCAGAAGAGGAAGCGGTCAAAGGGCAGAGTGAAGGATACTGTGGAGGAATCTGATTGTAGTCCTATCACCAAAAGAAGTGAGTATATTGTTTTCAGTTTCATAATATTTATATCAATGTGCACTAGGAAAGCTGTGCACAAAGAAGTTAGAGTCAGCAGCTGCCAGCTGCCTTAAAGGTAAATATGTGCACTAAAGAGCTGTGTACTTATAAGTTATAACATGTGAATGTAATACTACTTGTGTTGTAAGAAAATGGAAAGCTCCAAGCCAGAGAGCCTAAAACTGTGAAGCCTGAGCACAATGGACGGAATGGTACAGGTACATATGTATGAATCACATGTAGTTATAAATATTACAATTAGGTATGAATAATGTATTAAGAAATATTCAGTGCCAGCAGGTTCAGCAGATGAATGTGCTAATAACCAGCGTGTTATGAGCCTATATGATGAAGGTACCTAAATAGTCTCGTACCCAGACCCAAATCTTCACAGCTGCGGATGGATTACATCACCGCTACGTGAAAAGTGGGTCTGGTAAAGTCCTATACTCAATTCTGTCCAGTGATTATATAATATTATATTTAGGTCTCAATGACCATAATACAGTTACATGTTCCTTTACACACAACAGTTGCTCTGGCTGGCAAACAAACTGTGACTATTCATTGTGATCAGAAGGCAGATTGAAGGATACTGTGGAGGAATCTGATTGTAGTCCTATCACCAAAAGAAGTGAGTATATTGTTTTCAGTTTCATCATATTTATATCAATGTGCATTAGGAATAGGAAAGCCGTGCACAAAGAAGTTAGAGTCAGCAGCTGCCAGCGTTAAAGGTAAATTTGTGCAAGAGCTGTGTACTTAAACGACATGTGAATGTAATACTACTTGTGTTGTAAGAAAAGGGAAAGCTCCAAGCCAGAGAGCCTAAAACTGCGAAGCCTGAGCAGAATGGACTGAATGGTACATGTACATGCACAAGAATCACATGTAATTATAAATATTAAAATTAGAGTATGAATAATGCATTAGGAAATATTCAGTGCCAGCAGGTTCATCAGATGAATGTGCTAATAACTAGCGTGTTTTGAGCCCATATGATGAAGGTACCTAAAGTGACTACCATTACATTAATAATGAGATTATTTTGGTGGTACGTATAATTACATATAAATGGAAACATTTCAATCAGTCTCACAATAAAATGTAGTGAAGGGCTTCAAATGGCCCTCCTCAGTATACGTGTACAGAGTGGAATATAACGGTCGGCCATCGGACATTTTGCCGTTCAATTTCATGCCATGGTCGCGATCGTTTATTATTACGGTCGGTCATTTCGGCTGATCAGTTTACAACTAGCAACTAATTACTCTGCTGATTGGCTGACCTCGATCGTGATTGTGATTATGCGGGAAAAGTTTGTTCAGTTCCTACGTGTTAATTGAATATTGATTAAGCCTGTATCCGTGTATCCTTGCGAGCGTTGGATAGCTAACTATTGTGTCAGTTGCATATAGCCAGTCCTCCATCCCCATCACACCTAGTTCTACCTGATTCAGATCCTAACTCTGCTACTGTGCAATCTGTACGTATTTAATAACACATGTAATTAGTTTATACCTGCAATGCTTAGTCATGAATAATTAATGATGTCAGACCATGTCCGACCAAAATGCCTCTTGGTCTGACATTTTTTCAGATCACTTTAAAAACTGCTCTGCATGTAGGTACATGTAGCTAATCACAGCCAGATTGCATCTGTTTACATGCGTAGGTGTGTTTTGCTGTGAAAATAGCACAGACAATAAAAAATTCAATAAGTATGTATGCAGCAATACATCCATCTTTATACATGTAATATTGATTCAGAGTTTAGAAATACCAATTCACTGCATGCCCTTGAGTTTGGTTAGAGCAGCAAGATTATAAGTTAACGGTTAAATCAATTAAATGAGGTCCCCACCACATCAATTGATATCCTGCAGCTTTGATCATATCCTAAACTTCCATCCACTGAAAGCATACAGTTGATGTCTTGAAGGACATTTCATCGCTGGTGTCATAATCAAACTTTATTAAGTAATGATTACATGGCACTGATATATAAATTAATATTATGTGTACCTTATCCATGTATATATGTGTACCTTGTTTGCATATAAGTTTATCTTATCCATAAGCATTCTGATACAATTGTATGTAGTCATTGTGGCATAACACGTATTATTAGTGTTGTCATGGTTGTACTTGCGCATGCGCCTGATCATTATTAATATATATTTTACGAACACTTACATGGTGGCAGCGGTTCTCTGAAACCCACGGTTGGACATGGCAGATATTCGGTTGCAACTTCCGGAAGCGTTCGACTTCAAGAACCCCGACGACTGGACCCGCTGGAAACGGCGGTTCGAACAGTTCCGTATCGCCTCGTCCCTCGACACACACTCCGACGCTAAGCAAGTCAGTATGTTATTATATTCTATGGGCGAGGAGGCAGAAGTGGTTCTTGTGTCCACGGGTATCACGGACGAGGAGAGGAAAAGCTACAAGAAAGTAGTGGAAAAACTGGATGAGTATTTCCATGTTCGACACAATGTCATCTTCGAGCGGGCGTGCTTCAACAGACGTGACCAGCTGGAAGGTGAGTCCGGCGACCAGTACATCACGGAGCTATATTATTTGGCAGAGCGGTGTTCATACGGGCAGCTTACCTCTGAAATGATCCGTGACCGTCTTGTTGTCGGTATTAGGGATCTAGCCCTCTCAGAAAGACTTCAACTAAATCCGGATCTCACTTTAGAGAAAGCAAAGACCATGATCCGGCAGAGAGAGGCGGTCCACACACAACAACAGGTGCTCAAGGAGGCAGAAAGTGGCTCTTCTTTCAAGGGGGAAAACAGCTCAATGGACTTCCTTAGAGGCCAAGGCACCAAGACAAAACCAGCAGGTGTTTCTTCTGCAAAGCCAAAACAAACACCTAAGCAGTGTATCAAATGCGGGAAAGGCCAGCATCCTTGGTATACTTGCCCTGCCAAGGAGTCTGTGTGTCATAAATGCAAGCGGAGAGGACACTATGGCTCACAGTGCCTATCAAAGACAGTGGCGGAGTTACAACCGGATGAGAGCAACCTTGACAGTGCATTCTTAGACACACTTACACAAAACAGTCCTGAAACCTGGAGAGTGAAGTTAAAGCTGGCGAATCAAACGTTGGAGTTCAAAATAGATACTGGAGCTGAGGTAACAGCAATTTCGGATGCGGCTTTCAGAGCTTTGAAAGGGCTTAAACTAGACAGACCCAAGAAGATGCTGTACGGTCCTGCACGCACTCTTTTAAAGGTAATCGGTCAGTTTGAAGGGGAGCTGTTTTATCGAGGGAAAACTACCAGGCAGAATGTGTACGTAGTAAACGGACTGAGAACCAACCTGCTGGGACTACCAGCTATCCTCGCTCTGAAGTTGGTGGCAAAGCTAGAGGAAACGGTGGAAGCTTCACTTCACACTATTGTGGAAAAATATCCTACACTATTCCAGGGGCTGGGGAGCATGGGTGACCCTTATGACATTCAGTTGCAACCAGAGGCACAGCCCTATGCTTTGTTTACCTCCCGGAACATTCCTTTACCATTGCGTCTCAAGGTCAAGCAGGAGTTGGAGCGAATGGAGTCATTGGGAATCATCTCGAAAGTCGATGAGCCAACTCCGTGGTGTGCCGGAATGGTGGTTGCTCCCAAGAAGGGTGGGGCAATCCGCATATGTGTGGACTACCAACCCTTAAATCGTTATGTTTGCCGGGAGGTATACCCTCTTCCAAAAGTAGATGAAACCTTAGCACAGTTGGCAGGAGCAAAAATCTTCAGCAAACTCGATGCAAATTCCGGATTTTGGCAAATACCCTTGACTGAGAGGTCCAAGCTTCTGACCACATTCATCACTCCATTTGGTCGTTACTACTTTCACAAACTTCCGTTCGGGATTTGCAGTGCGCCTGAGCACTTCCAGAAGCGAATGAGTAAAATCCTTGCAGGCCTTGAGGGGGTCCTGTGTCAGATGGACGATGTGTTAGTGTTTGGCAGGGACAAAGAGGAACATAACGCTCGACTCATAGCGGCATTAAACAGAATCCGTGATGCTGGAGTAACTCTAAATAGGGAAAAGTGTGAGTTTGAGAAAGGGAAACTACTCTTTCTCGGGCATGTCATTGACCAGCATGGCGTCCAAGCAGATCCAGAGAAAACGTCTGCTATTGGAGGTCTCAGCTCACCCAGTAACATCACGGAATTGAGACGATTTCTTGGAATGGCAAACCAAATGGGGAAGTTTTCACCTAACTTAGCACAGGTAACGCAGCCTCTTCGAGAACTCTTGAGCAAAAACCGCACTTGGCAATGGGGTTGTGCTCAAGAAGAAGCCTTTGCTCAGGTTAAAGCCGAGCTTTGCAAACCAACAGTGCTTGCCTTCTATACCCCAGATGCACCAACCAAACTTTCGGCAGATGCATCATCGCATGGGTTGGGGGCAGTATTGCTACAGAGAAGTGATGGGGAATGGAAACCTGTGGCATATGCATCCCGGTCTATGTCAGATACTGAAAAACGATACGCACAAATCGAGAAAGAAGCACTGGCTACTGTCTGGGCGTGTGACAAGTTTGCCAGTTATATTGTTGGACTTAAATTCCACATTGAAACTGATCACAAGCCGCTAGTTCCACTGTTAGGATCAAAGCACCTTGATACGTTACCACCACGAATTCTTCGATTTCGGCTGAGGCTAGCACGCTTCGATTTTACTATTCAGCACGTGCCTGGTAAGCTCTTGTGCACAGCAGATGCACTGTCTCGAGCACCAGGGCCCATCACTAAGGCTGACATGCGGCTAGAGGAAGAAGCAGAACATATCATGGAAGTATGCATTAAACATCTTCCAGCCAGTGAGGGGCGGTTAAAACAATACGCGGAAGCCCAGCTAGCAGATCCTGTGTGTTCAGCAGTGATGAAGCATTGTCTAGATGGATGGCCAGAGAGACACAAGATTGAACCTGTCCTAAAGCCTTACTGGAAAGTTCAAGGAGATCTATCGGTACACAACGATTTGCTTCTTTTCCAAAAGCGTATTGTGGTGCCAGAGTCTCTCCAGCAGGAGACACTTGCAAAACTCCACCATGGGCATCAAGGCATTGTGAGATGCAGGCTTAGAGCACAGAATTCTGTTTGGTGGCCTGGCATATCTCAACGAATAAAGGATGTGATTGAACACTGCTCAGTGTGTGTGAAGCATTCCACACCTCATCGTGAACCATTAATGCCAACAGTTTTACCAGACTACCCATGGCAGAGTGTGGCAATGGATCTTTTTGTGCTGAATGGGGTCAATTATGTGGTCATAGTAGACTACTTTTCTAGATATCCCGAGGTTATTAAGCTCAGGTCTACTACTAGCAACACTGTGATAGACGCTGTTAAAGCGGTGTTTTCCAGGCATGGCATTCCAGAGTCAGTACGCAGTGACAATGGTCCGCAGTTCTCTTCGCATGAGTTTGCAAAATTTGCTGCGTCATATGGCTTTAAGCATACCACCAGCAGCCCCTATTTCCCCCAAAGCAACGGGCTGGCGGAGAGAACTGTTCAGACAGTGAAAAATATCCTCAAAGGGAATCAGGACCCATACCTAGCCATTCTCACCTACCGTTCCACACAACTACCCTGGTGTGGTCTGTCACCAGCACAACTGCTAATGGGCAGACAATTGCGCACTAACCTTCCACAAACCCTTGAACATCTGAAACCAGAATGGCCTTATTTGCTTCGATTTCAGGAGCAAGACTTGGAGTTTAAATCCCACCAAAAGTCCAATTTTGACAGGCATCACAGAGTCCACCAACTTCCAGATATTCCAGATCAGACGGAGGTGTGGATCACAACAGACAAGAGTAAGCCGACCCCTGGTGTAGTGGTGGGAAAGGCAGGGGCTCCGCGGTCATATATTGTGGAAACTCAGGGTGGCTTAGCACGTCGCAATCGACACCACCTCAACGTTGTGCCTAATGTTGTTAGGCAAGGCGCAGAGGAACCACAACAACCTGACTCCTTGGAGCAGGAACCCGAACAAGTGGAGAAACCACAACAACCCAATACCTATGAACAGGAGGAAGATCACCAACCACAGGAACCTCATAGAATTATGACACGGTCACAGACAGGGACAGCGATCCGTCCCCCTGAACGATTTGGATGGAACTCAACCCTTGCAAGAAAGGGAGATGTGGCATAACACGTATTATTAGTGTTGTCATGGTTGTACTTGCGCATGCGCCTGATCATTATTAATATATATTTTACGAACACTTACAGTCATCACCTCCTATCATCATGAAAATAATACACGTACATGTATATTGCTTAATGACATCATCAAGCATGGCTATTTTGCATCACATCAGTACCACAGGAGGTGGAGAAGTACAAGACATTCCTGAGAGCTACCTATGATCGGCTACAACAAACAGATGACCAGTGGCCACCTGTTAGGTTTCAGGAGTACATCAAACTGGCAACAGTGGTGAAGGTAGAAGATTTTATGCATGAGGATGTCTGTACCAAGGCTATGATGAATGGGGACCTTGAGATTGTTAAGAGAATGAAGAAACCTATTGAAATTGAACAGGTCAGTTGTGTGAACTCACATCTGTTCATAATCATCACCCCTTCAATGTCCAGGTTGGCAGGTGTGAAGATGGTACATTGGCTAGCTGCATCATTGTGGAAGGGATTCCTGGTGTTGGCAAGTCCACCTTAGCATGGCAGCTGGGACGACGTTGGGGGAAGGGTGAAATCCTTCAAGACTTCCATCTGGTTATTGTGCTGCGTTTGAGGGATGAGAGGGTGCAGTCAGCAGATGACATATCCAAGTTATTCTATCATCCAAGTTCAGTCATAAAACAGTCAGTAGTTGAATGGATGGCCACTACTCTGGGGGAGAAGGTGTTGATGATTCTAGATGGATATGATGAACTGCCCTCAGAACTGCAAATTGGAGACAGCTCAATTTTAGCTGGCATTATCAAAGGGAGGGAGCTCCCCAAGCTTACTGTACTGGTGACCAGTCGACCTTCAGCCAACAGGAACCTTTATCAGCTGTGTAGGGGACAGGAAAAGTGTCAGTACATTGAAGTGGTAGGCTTTGGTGAAAAGGAGATCCAAGAATATGTTGAGCGCTCACTCAAGCACAACTCCGGGCTGATGGAAGGGTTCCAGTCCTACCTTGAACACCACCCTCATATCCACAGCCTGATGTATGTTCCCATCATCTGTGCCATTGTTGTGGAGCTATTTAGGGAACACAAGGGGAAACCCCCACAGACCCTGACAGAGGTATACACAGCACTGACCAGCACACTTCTGAAGCGTCATGAGGAGAAGGTTAAACAGAAGACCTCCAACTCTACAGGTGGGTGTGGTCTAACCTTGCATTACAATAGCAATCCATAGTGCATTGCAATAGTAAAATATATTTATTCATATTTGCCACACCCCCACTTGCACGCATTGCAATCTTACAATGTAGTGTTCCCCCAGACTGAATTAATGTCATACCAGCCATAAAATAACAACGTACATGTATGTGTATCTCTCCTCAGTGGAGTTACTGAAGAAGCACTACACAGATCTGGTGGGCTCTATTCAGGATCCTGCTGGTCTGGCTGGTTCACTGTACTCCAGAGGAGTAATCTCCCGGCATGTGAGGGATGAGATACAGGAGAGAGGAGACCTGACCACACAGAGGAAGAATGAAGTCCTCATCAATGCAGTGGAGGCTCAGGTGACCACAGACCCTTCAGTGTACCAGGTGTTCATGGAGGTGCTGGGAGGAGAACCATATCTCTCCACCATTGTGGGAAAGATGTGTGTGAATAGTGAACAACCTACATGTAAGTCTTTTAGATGAAAGGAAATGTTTCAAAACCTGCATGACATGTATGATGAGGAATGTTATGGTATTGCACATGCATATGTACACTGTAGGCCAACAATGGATGGTCAAATGTGCGTGTGATGGGAGTAGGCCTAACTAGTCTTAATAAGTGTACCCTCATGGTTATGTGATGGGAGTAGGCCTAACTAGTCTTAATAAGTGTACCCTCATGGTTATGTGATGGGAGTAGGCCTAACTAGTCTTAATAAGTGTACCCTCATGGTTATGTGATGGGAGTAGGCCTAACTAGTCTTAATAAGTGTACCCTCATGGTTATGTGATGGGAGTAGGCCTAACTAGTGTTAATAAGTGTACCCTCATGGTTATGTGATGGGAGTAGGCCTAACTAGTCTTAATAAGTGTACCCTCATGGTTACATTGTTGTATGGGGTGGGAGTAGGCCTAACTAGTCTTAATAAGTGTACCCTCATGGTTATGTGATGGGAGTAGCCCTAGCTAGTCTTAATAAGTGTATCCTCATGGTTATGTGGTGGGAGTAGTCCTAGCTAGTCTTAATAAGTGTACCCTCATGGTTATGTAATGGGAGTAGGCCTAACTAGTCTTAATAAGTGTACCCTCATGGTTATGTAATGGGAGTAGGCCTAACTAGTCTTAATAAGTGTACCCTTATGGTTATGTGATGGGAGTAGGTCTAGCTAGTCTTAATAAGTGTACCCTCATGGTTATGTGGTGGGAGTAGTCCTAGCTAGTCTTAATAAGTGTACCCTCATGGTTATGTAATGGGAGTAGGCCTAACTAGTCTTAATAAGTGTACCCTCATGGTTATGTGATGGGAGTAGGCCTAACTAGTCTTAATAAGTGTACCTTCATGGTTATGTGATGGGAGTAGGCCTAACTAGTCTTAATAATAAGTGTACCCTCATGGTTATGTGATAGGAGTAGGCCTAACTAGTCTTAATAAGTGTACCCTCATGGTTATGTGGTGGGAGTAGGCCTAACTAGTCTTAATAAGTGTACCCTCATGGTTATGTGATGGGAGTAGGCCTAACTAGTCTTAATAAGTGTACCCTTATGGTTATGTGATGGAAGTAGGCCTAACTAGTCCTTATAAGTGTACCCTCATGGTTATGTGATGGGAGTAGGCCTAACTAGTCTTAATAAGTGTACCCTTATGGTTATGTGATGGGAGTAGGCCTAACTAGTCTTAATAAGTGTACCCTCATGGTTATGTGATGGGAGTAGGCCTAACTAGTCTTAATAAGTGTACCTTCATGGTTATGTGATGGGAGTAGCCCTAGCTAGTCTTAATAAGTGTACCCTCATGGTTATGTGGTGGGAGTAGTCCTAGCTAGTCTTAATAAGTGTACCCTCATGGTTATGTAATGGGAGTAGGCCTAACTAGTCTTAATAAGTGTACCCTCATGGTTATGTGATGGGAGTAGGCCTAACTAGTCTTAATAAGTGTACCCTCATGGTTATGTGATGGGAGTAGGTCTAGCTAGTCTTAATAAGTGTACCCTCATGGTTATGTGGTGGGAGTAGTCCTAGCTAGTCTTAATAAGTGTACCCTCATGGTTATGTGATGGGAGTAGGCCTAACTAGTCTTAATAAGTGTACCCTCATGGTTATGTGATGGGAGTAGGCCTAACTAGTCTTAATAAGTGTACCCTCATGGTTATGTGATGGGAGTAGGCCTAACTAGTCTTAATAAGTGTACCTTCATGGTTATGTGATGGGAGTAGGCCTAACTAGTCTAATAAGTGTACCCTTATGGTTATGTGATGGAAGTAGGCCTAACTAGTCCTTATAAGTGTACCCTCATGGTTATGTGATGGGAGTAGGCCTAACTAGTCTTAATAAGTGTACCCTTATGGTTATGTGATGGGAGTAGGCCTAACTAGTCTTAATAAGTGTACCCTCATGGTTATGTGATGGGAGTAGGCCTAACTAGTCTTAATAAGTGTACCTTCATGGTTATGTGATGGGAGTAGCCCTAGCTAGTCTTAATAAGTGTACCCTCATGGTTATGTGGTGGGAGTAGTCCTAGCTAGTCTTAATAAGTGTACCCTCATGGTTATGTAATGGGAGTAGGCCTAACTAGTCTTAATAAGTGTACCCTCATGGTTATGTGATGGGAGTAGGCCTAACTAGTCTTAATAAGTGTACCTTCATGGTTATGTGATGGGAGTAGGCCTAACTAGTCTTAATAATAAGTGTACCCTCATGGTTATGTGATAGGAGTAGGCCTAACTAGTCTTAATAAGTGTACCCTCATGGTTATGTGGTGGGAGTAGGCCTAACTAGTCTTAATAAGTGTACCCTCATGGTTATGTGATGGGAGTAGGCCTAACTAGTCTTAATAAGTGTACCCTTATGGTTATGTGATGGAAGTAGGCCTAACTAGTCCTTATAAGTGTACCCTCATGGTTATGTGATGGGAGTAGGCCTAACTAGTCTTAATAAGTGTACCCTTATGGTTATGTGATGGGAGTAGGCCTAACTAGTCTTAATAAGTGTACCCTCATGGTTATGTGATGGGAGTAGGCCTAACTAGTCTTAATAAGTGTACCTTCATGGTTATGTGATGGGAGTAGCCCTAGCTAGTCTTAATAAGTGTACCCTCATGGTTATGTGGTGGGAGTAGTCCTAGCTAGTCTTAATAAGTGTACCCTCATGGTTATGTAATGGGAGTAGGCCTAACTAGTCTTAATAAGTGTACCCTCATGGTTATGTGATGGGAGTAGGCCTAACTAGTCTTAATAAGTGTACCCTCATGGTTATGTGATGGGAGTAGGTCTAGCTAGTCTTAATAAGTGTACCCTCATGGTTATGTGGTGGGAGTAGTCCTAGCTAGTCTTAATAAGTGTACCCTCATGGTTATGTAATGGGAGTAGGCCTAACTAGTCTTAATAAGTGTACCCTCATGGTTATGTGATGGGAGTAGGCCTAACTAGTCTTAATAAGTGTACCTTCATGGTTATGTGATGGGAGTAGGCCTAACTAGTCTTAATAATAAGTGTACCCTCATGGTTATGTGATAGGAGTAGGCCTAACTAGTCTTAATAAGTGTACCCTCATGGTTATGTGGTGGGAGTAGGCCTAACTAGTCTTAATAAGTGTACCCTCATGGTTATGTGATGGGAGTAGGCCTAACTAGTCTTAATAAGTGTACCCTTATGGTTATGTGATGGAAGTAGGCCTAACTAGTCCTTATAAGTGTACCCTCATGGTTATGTGATGGGAGTAGGCCTAACTAGTCTTAATAAGTGTACCCTTATGGTTATGTGATGGGAGTAGGCCTAACTAGTCTTAATAAGTGTACCCTCATGGTTATGTGATGGGAGTAGGCCTAACTAGTCTTAATAAGTGTACCCTCATGGTTATGTGATGGGAGTAGGCCTAACTAGTCTTAATAAGTGTACCCTCATGGTTTAGTGATGGGAATAGGCCTAACTAGTCTTAATAAGTGTACCCTCATGGTTATGTGGTGGGAGTAGGCCTAACTAGTCTTAATAAGTGTACCCTCATGGTTATGTGGTGGGAGTAGGCCTAACTAGTCTTAATAAGTGTACCCTCATGGTTCTGTGATGGGAGTAGGCCTAACTAGTCTTAATAAGTGTACCCTCATGGTTATGTGATGGGAGTAGGCCTAACTAGTCTTAATAAGTGTACCCTTATGGTTATGTGATGGGAGTAGGCCTAACTAGTGTTAATACGGGTACCATTGTATATGGAACGTACCACGTTTTTGATGGATTCCATACGTATTTCACCTGTCACCTCTAGGATCACATATGACCCCTCCCCCAAATACCCCTCCTCTACATTGGCAGGTGTACATCAGCTTTTCTTTCCCCTCCCTCCCCTCACAGGTATGGCTGCACCAAAGGTGGCATGTTTTGGAGGTCTATCACCTGCCACAGTCTCCCAGCTAATACCTATTGCAAGGCTAGCCTACCAGGGCACACTGAAGGACCAACTGATATTCCATGGTGTCTCAGAAACCATTGAAACATTAGGTATTTAAACCAGTATGTCTATATATGCCATTTAATACAACCAATCCCACAATTGCCAATGCACCATAGAATTCATGAGCATATTTGGATACAGCCATCAAATACCCTAAAATGTAGTAAAACTGCCGACACTTGGAAAGCTCAGACAACAGAGATAACGCGCACTCATTCCCACACTGCACCCCTGAGCGTAAATGGACACACCTTTATACGAGTTGCTAGCCCCACCATTATCACATGCATGGCTTTCCAGGCACACTGAAGTTAGGTGAAAATGAGCTAGGGAAACAAGAAAAATAAAATTGGTGATGTGTGCGCACCAATGTAATATAAAAGAAACAAGGAATTCAGTATGGAAATTATATTATTAATATTTCAGACATACATTATTTAGCAGTACTGAATTGGTGTCAACAAATCCTACATGTACATCACCAATTTGTAATTTTTACATCTTGCTGCACTTGTAATCCAAAGTGGTTATTAAAATGATTGGACCGTTGCAATGCCCACGCTACATGTATACCTGCACGTGAATAATAATGCTTTTAACTTGGCTCTGGACGCGTACTGTATGTACTTATATAGTGAGCTGCCAAAGTCATTCAAACATGAGACGAGTGCAGGTGGTTGCACATTCATCGTTTTCAATTGTTTCATAATTACCATAATCATTAATAATTTCAAATGCTTCTCAGTTCTGGCTAAAACCTGTCTGGTCCAGACTGGATGCTACGGCCCTGCCATATCATATTCCCACCTTACCCCCATGGTCCAGTGTGAGAGGGTAGACCATGATATGCCCACCTGTTCATTCCTTATATCCTTCAGGTCTCCTCCAGAAGGTACCACAGCTGTACTTGGGGAGCTCCTCTAAAGCTTCATACAACTTCATACACAAGACTCTCCAGGAGTTCCTAACTGCATGGCATGTTTCATCTCTACCTTCATTGGAACAGAGGGCCTTTGTGCAAGATGCCCTCACCAAACCCAACATGGCTATGACTGTACGGTTCATGGCAGGTCTTACCAAGTTCCAGACATCACCTGAGGATGTTGGTGGCTTTGCAGACATTGTGATTTCATTGGAGACTGGTGATAAAGAAAGGTTGATAGAAAACCTTCATTGGATGTTTGAAACCCAGAACCCTGCCTTCATTCAGAGGTTGATGGGAACTAAGGAGCTAACATTTGACTGTTCACATGAACGTCTCAATCCATTTGATCTGTATGTGCTGGGGTACTGCATTGCAAACAGCTCTACATTGTGGGCTGTGAAATTGGTATACTGTAAAATGACTGATGAGTGTATGAGAATGATGTTCTTGGTTGAGGAAGGAAAAGCCTTCCATCATATCACAAGTTTGGACCTACAGGGAAATGTCATACCAATTCCCAGTGCATCCCTTTTAGGTGAGTTATATTTTTAATTGTTGATACATGTGCATGATGCAAAGCATTACATGCCATGCACATGCACACAAACACATACATGTACATGTCATGTAAATACAAGTACATGTATATGGTAAACTTTGAAACGACCATGAATCTGTTTCTATCAGCACACAAACATTAGCAATAAATTATGATATGTGTTTGCCTGATTAAATTGTTGGGGATATAATAGTGGTTGTAGTCTGGTACCCAAACCCAAAAGTCACATGACCATGATCAGCGCTTACAGTATGAGATCACGTAGTACAGAGGGTCTGGGCCGAATGAAGTTGTTGGAAATGGTTCCAATTTTACATAATGTTATCTCATCAATCAAATTGCAGGTATTTGTTACATAGACTTTCCAATGTTTTGGCCTTTGACTGATTGCATTTCTAGCATACAAATCACAAAACCACACCCAAAGGTGTGATTTGCAAGTCAGCGTTTAGACCTACATGTAGATGGTGTTATTGGTCAGAAAGACTACATGTAGGCTACTGCACTTATTACCAAAGTCAGCATAAGGCAGTTCCTAGATGGAATTTTCCTCATGTGGTTGAGCGGTGCTCTCATCCACTACACCCTCCTAACTCCTTGGACCAAGCTCCTACCTCTGGTATTGGTACGTGTGGGCTGGTCACCACACCATACTTGCCATCTTTGACCAGAGCCACAATGTACGTGCGGGGTGAGCTCTCATTGGAAGGTACTCTCATTGGGCGACACCCTTCCAGTTTGTTCACAAAACGACAGATGTCAGACAGGACGCCTAGTGCATTGTCCATGCATTAAGGGGCCGTTCATAAATTACGTCTCGCCAAAAAGGGGGAGGGGATTTGAACAATTGTTACGGTTTGTGACGGGCGGGGAGGGGGTTTAGGATGGCGTGATGTCACATTTTGAATGAAAATTCATTGTCGTGGTCTATGATGCACGATGGTATTTAGCGGTTACTAAAATTGATTCATGTCTAGGGTAATATTGATCTACGCGCTCAATGATGGCATCAATACCATGCAGTCCATTTGTGTTTGATTTTTAGGCCGATCGTGCAAGATCTGCTCTCTCTATTTGGCTTTAAACGTGATGCTACAGAAACATATGGTGGTTCATAAGCAAGACAAGAGCTATAGTTGCTGCCTAGTTGGGCATTGCCTGACTACCGGCGCATATGACCAAACCATAGATATTAGAGTTATCATTATATTAGAGTCATGCGCATCAAGTTGCTGCCCTATCTGGGGCAGAGAGATGAGAAGAAGTTGACTGCCTGAAACAGGCTAGGCAGACTGGATTGGTAAAAATCACTTTGACCTCGAAGGAGTTATGCCGGGTAGCCCCTTGGCCTTGATAACCTTCATCATGATGCTGGCGAAGATGTATGATGTAGTATTGGCAGTAGTGTGGTCGACTTCAATGGAGATGCCCGCATGCGAAAACTATTTCTTTGAACTGTGGTTGCATTAATGGTGCAAAACTGGCCAAATATGAGGGTAGCAAATGTGACATAATTAAGAGGGGGGGGGGGGGGGGGGGGGGGGTAAGAGGATAGTTCCGTGACGGAGGGGGGGGGGGGGGGGGGTCAAAAATAGCCTTAATTTGTGTGACGTAATTTATGAATAACCCTATACATGTAAGTGTTTGATTTTTACAATTTGCAACCAGGCCATAATTGATTTCATGACATACATGTAGAGCAGAACATTTGTGATCACATAAAAGTTACGTAAATCGTACATTCCAACGACATTCCAAGACCATTATCCATGACTTCATTCCCAGACCCTCTGTAAATGTTGTCATACTGTAGGCTTTTGGGTCTGGGTCCAAGACTAGTGGTCACACTGGTTTTTGAAGCAATTTTGCGTGATTAAGAGGTTTCGAAGCTGAATGTTATACATGTATGTACATTGTAATGTGTACATTTCTTTAATCTTCCAAGTGGTAGGTTCTATAACAACACAGAATAGCTGGTACTGTACATATACCTGACCAAAACTATTTTTTCAAAGACATGTAGTAGTGATACTGGTAGGACCAAAAGATATAGGTAGAGGAGCTGTTTGGTACAGAGGAGGAGCAGAGGTGTAATGGATACTGAGGAGTGGAGTCAGTTCAATACAGAGTAGTACCATCTTACAGGGGGTGGCTATTTAATGGCTATTAGGGTGCTGCATACATGACATGATATGCACACACATTTCCAATGGTTCCTCAGTGTCATAATTAAAGCAAATGTAATATTGGCACCTCCATACCTTGTGCATCTGACTCATTTGGGCCCACAGAAGAGTGGGAGGAGCCATCCACCTTCCCCAGGCCCATCCCACTATTGAGCTGATATATCATGCAGTATCCATCACTAGAATGTTGGTACAACATATCACACTACTATGGTGATACATGTGTGTTGGAGGATTGTAATGCATTACATGTACATGTAGTAATTGTGCAACAAAAAATGCTACTTATGAAAAGTTTTGGTGCACAGGTATTTTACCGCCTGATCAGAACAACACGAGATGCTTGTTTATGTGCAAAGCCCAAAAGTTATGATGCAATGAAATAGGACGTACACGTGCACATGTATGTTGCAATGTACCAACTTTTATTGATGCATACTGTATGTTATGTAATGAGTGTTTGTGTCCCTCTTCACACAGGTATGATGTTGAAGGAGAATAATACTCTTAAGAAACTGGACCTTAGGGGATGTGGACTACAACCAGAGGGATTAGAAGAAGTTATCAAAGGTGTCCAAGTCAATACCAAGTTGGAAACCCTAAGTCTGGGTGTGAACACCATTGATGCCAAGAGGGCATCATGTCTTGGTAAGAACACTGGTACAATGACCTTCCATACACATATCCACCAGCTTGTCATGCCAGGTTGGGACACCATAATCACATGATATTAAAACTGTACAGGTCCTTCCTCCCCATACCTCACCCCATCCATTACAAACAGTATACTCCAATATGTACATGTACAGATGTCTGTATGTTGTACTTAACTGAAATATGGCCCACCACATGTTGGAAGGTGGCCTTACTAAAAAATAGGTCCTACATGTACATTGTACGATTTACATGTATTTGACTTTTGTACTTATAAGGTCTGGGGACTTATTATGTATATACAAATGAAATGTTATTTGCCCAATATGACATCACATATCACATCAAGGTCTGATGTGTGCCCAGGAAAAGGGGGAGGTGGGGAGGCCAATAATTGTTTGGTTGGAGCTTGATGTTTTACACATTAGAGGCTAGTGCAGAAATCATTAGCCATTGGATAATCAGTCCCAGATCAGGGAATTTGTTAAGGGGGTGGGGGGAGGGGGGTTATAAGAGGGTTGACAGTGTATGAGAAGTTGTTTTAGGTGTGGGGGGTGGGGGGTACTGCCCATGAACACAAAGGATGTGTTAAAATTCACACAGGAGATATATATATATATAGCCCCACCCCCCTCTACAGTCCTATAACTGGGGGTACCAATCACCCTGGTGCAGTGGCAGACCCAGGATTTCAGGGCCCACATGGGTTTGGCAGGAAGGGTTATCCTTCCCCCTCAGCTATAGGGGATGGGGGAGCACTGGATGTACTTTGTTTATATTGAACGGTACAACAATTGATATATACCTGCTCAGTGGTCCTCAGTCTATTGTATATCTATCATTGTGCCTTACAATACATGTGCATGTGTAAAGAAGATGGTCTGGCTTAACTTTCCTGTTCTATCATCGGTATAATTATGAACCCAGCTTGGCGGGGAAGGGATGGGTACCTGAGCCATGCATATTCACCAGCTTGCCCTCCTTCTGATCCACCACTTGAATGGACCTTTTCATTTAAGGCCCTGGAATGTTTGCGCGTCAACGTGATGTCATAAGTAGAAGTGACGTTACATCCGGAGTACATCCGCCGAGTGCGTTTTTCAGTTTCTTGTTATAGTGGTAGCGTGTTACGAATACTTTTTTATGTGAGAAGAAGAGCACTATTGCTTCCTTCAATCTACCATCCTATCCATTTGCCTGCGTAGGTGTGAAAGTGCACACTTTTAGAATGCCATGGAATGGCTCATTTAGTGATGCTCCAGGTATGCTTTATCTTTTGTTTGTTCAGCCGAAGTACTGGGTTATTTGCTAATGCATTCACTAGACGCCATCCTTCAGAAACTTTGAACGAGAATGCGAAGCATGATCACAGCATGTACCTGGGGGGTCCCATACTGCATTCATCATTTTTACCTCAAATCTCAAAGAGTTTGAAGCCAACTAAGGCAACACACGCGAGAATGCACGCACACCAAACGAGCGAAGAATGTAGTCTGGATGTTGACGTCACGTGTAATCAACACTAATTGCATTCCATGCGCCCTTGGTCCGTTGCATTATTCAATGAATATGTGACATCACTGCTGTTATAACGTGCTATTGCCAAAGTCATATCAGAGTGTTTGTGTCCCTCTTCACACAGGTATGATGTTGAAGGAGAATAATACTCTTAAGAAACTGGACCTTACTAAATGTGGACTACAACCAGAGGGATTAGAAGAAGTTATCAAAGGTGTCCAAGTCAATACCAAGTTGGAAAGCCTACATCTGTCTGAGAACACCATTGATGCCAAGAGGGCATCATGTCTTGGTAAGAACACTGGTACAATGACCTTCCATACACATATCCACCAGCTTGTCATGCCAGGTTGGGACACCATTATCACATGTACCACTGGTCCCTCCCACCTCCCTCCTCCCCATACCTCACCCCATCCATCACAGTGTAACCCAATACATTGTGATCATTTATCTACATGTATACTTGTTGGACTGAAATATGGTCCACTGGAAGGTGGCCTTACTATAACAAAAAGGTCGTGTGATTTTTAGTGGCTATTGATAAGGTCTGGGAATTTAGTATTTATGTACGAATGAAATGTTATTTGCCCAATATGTCATCACATATCACATGAAGGTCTTATGCATGAAAAGGGGGAGGTGGGGTGGCTAATTATTATTGAAATTACTTAAATCAAGCATTAGATGTCAATGCAAAAATCATTCCACTCCCCCCCCCCCCCCCCCCCCCCCCCCCCGTCTTCAAAGTGGTGACCATTCGTTTTTGACCCACAAAGCCTAGCCTCCTCCCCAGGCCCACAACACCACTGCATATACATGTATTGGGCTGCTATATCATATGTTATCAGGGATGTCTATAGCTTGAATGGGGGGGGGGGGGGGGGGCACCAATTACCCTGGTATTCAAATGATACAGTACAGGGGTGCGGTGACAGATTCATGATTTCAAGGCCCAGGTGGGTGGGAGGGGGGGGGGGGGCAAGTGCCTTCCACCTGACCTAGGGGGGATGGGGGAGCACTGGATGTACTTTGTTTGTATTGAATGGTACAACAATCGATATATACCTGCTCAGTGGTCCTCAGTCTATTGTATATCTGTCATTGTGCCTTACAATACATGTACATGTGTAACGAAGATGGTCTGGCTTAACTTTCCTGTTCTATCATCGGTATAATTATGAACCTAACTTGGCGGGGAAGGGATGGGTACCCGAGGCATGCATATCCACCAGCTTGTCATGTCAGGTCCTATCATCCCGGAATTCTAATGTGGATCGGTTCTAGTTGGGCGTGGCTCTACCTTAGCATGTTGTACATCATGCTAAGGTTGGGTCTTGCTGAAATAGATCCGTTCAGTCACACCCCCAATTTGTTGGACCATTCCCCTACGTTGACAGCCCGATGTCCCTTGTGAACAATTATTTGGGTGGTGGTATGGAGGCCCAGTATACAGTACTCTAACTTAGTGGATGCGATCTCTTGTGACTTGTGATGGCAATATTAGCAATGTGGCTGACTTCAGTACATACACAATGTACATCAAGACATGTTTGGAGAATACATGGAGATGCCCATGGCCAGTGTTATAACTATGTGTCCTGGTTGTAAAAAATGTGCCCCCCCCCCCCCCCTCAATGGAGACACCCCTGGTTATGTAATGAGCCATGTCAGAGTGTGTTTGTGTCCCTCTTCACACAGGTATGATGTTGAAGGAGAATAATACTCTTAAGGAACTGAACTTTAGTAAATGTGGACTACATGGACACTAGGTGTGGGGGGTACTGTGGACACTAGGTGTGGGGGGTGGGGGGTACTGCCCATGAACACAAAGGATGTGTTAAAATTCACACAGGAGATATATATACATTGCCCCACCCCCCTCTACAATCCTATAACTGGGGGTACCAATCACGCTGGTGCAGTGGCAGACCCAGGATTTCAGGGCCCACATGGGTTTGGCAGGAAGGGTTATCCTTCCCCCTCAGCTATAGGGGATGGGGGAGCACTGGATGTACTTTGTTCATATTGAACAGTACAACAATCGATATATACCTGCTCAGTCTATTGTATATCTATCACTGTGCCTTACAATACATGTACATGTGTAACGAAGATGGTCTGGCTTAACTTTCCTGTTCTATCATCGGTATAATTATGAACCCAGCTTGGCGGGGAAGGGATGGGTACCCAAGGCATGCCCTCCCTCTGATCCACCACTGAATTATGTCGCATTATTCAATGAATATGTGACACCACTGTTGTTATATCGTGCAGGAAAATTTCCACCAAATTAATACACACCGGGAATGGTGCCATGTACATATCATTTGTGCACCTACAGTGTACATGTAGCAACATTTTGTGCAGCTGCTTGTTTTGATGGCTATTGAATCCTTTAGTGCCCAGTTTTGAAAAAAAAAAAGGGGGGGGGGGGGGGGCATTGAGTGAAGGAAAAAAATGGAGGGGAACGCCGCCCCCCCCCCCCCCCCCCCCCCCCTCAATGGAGACACCCCTGGTTATGTAATAAGCCATGTCAGAGTGCTTGTGTCCCTCTTCACACAGGCATGATGTTGAAGGAGAATATTACCCTTAAGAAACTGTACCTTTGTAAATGTGGACTACAACCAGAGGGATTAGAAGAATTGATCAAAGGTGTCCAAGTCAGTACCAAGTTGGAAACCTTAGATCTGTCTGAGAACACCATTGATGCCAAGAGTGCATCATGTCTTGGTAAGAACACTGGTAGAAATACCTTCCATATAGATATCCAACTTGTTTGTAGTGCTGTATACCACAGTTATTAAAACTGTACAGGTCCCTCCCACCTCCCTTTTCCCCACACTACACCCCATCCATCACAACAGCACTCCATGTACCCCAATACACACAGATGTCTGTATATGCTTGTTGGGCTGAAATATGGTCCACCACATGTACTAGAAGGTGGCCTTACTAATAAATAGGTACTATGGTTTTTCATTCTAATAATCTAAGTATAATTTTGAACCTGAAAGCCATCTAATATTTGGAAGGGATGGGTGGAGGGTGGCATGCCTTTGTATAATTATAGTGATACATGGACAGGTGAGCTTGATTACTTTCTTTGCCTTACATGTACACTGGTTTTGTATAATTCCAATATCAATGTGTGGTGTAGTGTTGTTGGTTCAAAGTGCAGGAATTAATTTTTTGCTTTTCAATCCATGTTGTGCATGAACATGTACTGATATGACAAATAGGGGACAGTGTGTATGATTGGAATTGTTTTTATGTGGTCCAAGCTGATGCATATAAAAAAAGAGTGTGAGGAAGAAATCTAATAAGACACTGAAACTGAGGGATCTACTTGATTTAGAATCCTGGAGGGCCATGGACTGTTAGCAGCACAACTAAAGGCCAACATATGTCAGTGAAATATGTGGACATCGCACATATCTTTGTATTTAAATGCAAAATATATATTTTGGAGCTCTTTGCAATTCTGATTCAGCCTACATGTTTCACCACGTGAAGCAGGTAGTGGACTAGGACATGACCACAGGAAAACACACCCAGCTGATATTCCCATAGGTAAACCAGCAGCTCTACATACAATGCTATGAATTTTATTCAATGCCACACCTACATTATATACATATTCACATGTATCAATACAACAGTTCATCGTGCAAAATGGCTCCTGGAGGGTGGGCTAAGTGAGACTGCGGAAACTGACTTACAGACTTGCAATCAGCACCAAAGTATGTACTTTTGTAGTTCTTAAATGTTCATACAGTATAATGATACCGCAGCTTTAATTTATACTAACTATCATACTGCTGTATGATAGTTATTATAAATGCAAAAAAAAAAAAATATGTGTACTTGGATTGTTCTGCAGAGTTTTGAAGATTGAGAACAGGTTACTTGCTAAGCTACCAGTGAATAATTTATTGGAAGGCCCAAAGAAATGCTGCATTGTGTTTGGTGAAATGGTGCAATGGTTTTACTAGTTCTGCAAAGTGCTGGATAAAGCACTAGCCAATCCCAAAAACTGTTGAACCTCTTCGGCTATTGAAGGTGTTGGCCATTATTTCACTTCTGTCTTCTTTGTAGGGTCTGTAGCAACTCCTTCAGACATCACGTATCCCAGATATTTCAAAAACTAAAATGAGCACTTGGCCATGGCTGAAACTTTATCCCAGCATCTCAAAGCCATTGTAGAATAATGGCAACATTCCTGAGGTGTTACGAAATACTGTGACCACTGCATGCCTGCTAGAACATCCTTTGTACAGAAGCTGTATTCTCACAATCTTCAGGCTTGACCTCCACCTGCCAATACCCATTGATCAAGTCCAATGTGGTGAACCACACTGACCAAGCTAGGTTTCATCTTTATGCGATGCGTCTTTAGAAGTGATTCTGCCATCTTTCTTAGGGACCAGTACCACTGGAGATGCCCAAGGACTAATGATGGCTGAATGTTTTATCAAGCATATCTTCAAGCCTCTTCCTTGCCTCCTCCTACCTAGTAGCAGGAATACGTCAAGGTGGTTGATTAATAGGATGGGAATTTCCTTACAGTGCCACAGTTTGTTAGTCCAGCCTAGGTCTTCCTTGTTAACAGCAATGACTTCCATCCATGAGACCTTGTCCACACCTATACACAATGCTGCGCAAGTCTAGCTTCCTTGACAGAACCTTTCCTCTGTGTTGAATGTTCCTTTGCTGTAGCAATTTGTATGGATGAGAGTTCTGCTGGATGAACCTATTCCATTGTGGTAATCTGGGTCTCCTTGTGAATTACAATGGACTCAATTGATAATTCAGTAGTCTCACCAGTACTTCACCTCTGCATACATTTACCAGTCAGTTGGCCTTAAGTACAAAGAGTGTGGGCATTCCAAGAAGATAAGGGCTGCAGAAAAATGTTCAAAGTATGATGCCAACTTGAACATCTGAGAATTTCAAAGGTGTCTCATCCACTTTAACCAAGTAATGTCCAGTTGGGCTTAGCCATTGCTGTTTACCTGTTCCTCTTCAGCAGATGACAAATTCATAGGTAGCATGAGTGTAGGCATCGGTGTAGCTCTTGTTTCGCGGTGGCTCTCCTATGCATGATTTCTTTTCTTATCTTTTCATCTTTTTTTGTCTGTTTACATATGCATGCGTGTTGTAGCCAGTCGTCTTTAGTCGAGTTCTCGGTCTGAGTACAAGCTACCAATGACCTTAGCCTCTCCTTTGCATGAAGACATGGCTGAAGCTACGGCAAGCAACTCGATCTCTATTATTAGAGCAATTGCTTCTGCTAGGGTTTTATAGCATTTCTGCCTCACACTGAATGCAACTTGTGTCAGATAATTGTTCCAAATAATGCATTGTTGTCACGCTTCCTCCTGCACATCTGGCATCACTTTGTTAATCAGTTTCTGTAAGTCATTCGAGAAATCATGCAAAGTCTCGTCTCTCTGCTTAAAAATTTCTGTCTGGTGATTAGGTTCAAAGTGCATTTTCATTGCCGTTGTCAACATCTGTAGTCTTCTAAAGTCTCCTTGGAAAGCTGCTGCATTGCTATTTGGACTCAACCAGTCAACCGTGCTTTCAACCAAAGCACTTTTATTGCATCAACCCGTTTGTTCATTATTGCCATGTTATGAAAGTGACTGAATCAAAGGTCCCAGATTGCAGACTTTAATGATATATCCTGCCGACTATGGCATTGTGTTGAATACAAAGAACTACTACTCTGATAAGAATACACCATTAACAGCACATAACTAATCTGCACAGAAGGTACTGATTATACCCAGAAATGATGAAATATCTTACTTTTCTGAATCTCAGAAAGTTCTCTCTCTGTTAACACATTCTCTTCTTTTTCTAAAACTGTGCTCATGGCTATGGTTTTGTTTTCCATGTATGTATATGCAACTTATATCACATAAAATGTCACCCATATTCAAAGTTTGGGTATGAGGCACAAATAAGTAGACCCATAACACTCTAAGGGGAGAACAATATAGCCATCTCTTCAAGTACATATCTCCATATCTCAACACCAGCTCTTTTAAGCTGGCCTATCAGATTTCTGAACAGAGCTTAGTGACTCAAAATGAAAAAGTGCATAGTCTTGGCCCTCTTCTCACGTATGTAAATTAAATACAACAAAGATAAAGTTTATACCTATTTAATTCCTTGAAGGACACCTAACTGAAATATCTATTTAAATATTCACCTTGTATGGATAAGGATGGGCTACCAATGCCATGCAATAAGTACGGTTCAGTTGCCTGTCTCCAAGGGGGAGGGGCAGTGTGTGTAGGGCACATGTGAGTGTGGTCATGTCTGTACAACTGGAGGTTGAACAAACAGTGCAGATCTTGTGGTAGCATGCTTAAAGTATACAATAAAGATCGAAACAAAACACACGCAGTGAACATAATGAGAGAGAATGACAATATCAGCCGCCTGGCCGCATTGCTTCATATAAGTCACGTGCGATAACGTAGCAATGAATTTCATTAACTATAATAATTTAAAACCCACGCCTTTGAGAACGTGCCTACATGGGATGAACAGGGTGTGGCTATTGTTACTGGCAATCACTTGGTGCATGCTTAGAAATATTGTATCTTGTGTTCAGACAAGAAGACATGGAGTACGTTTTCAACCAATCTTCTCCCCCCTCCCCCCTCCCTGATTTGTTACATGTACTGTCATTATTTCTTATGTGGTAGGTTTATTAAGTTTATGCTATTGGCTATCCAGCAATTGCACTCAAAACACTGTCTGAGTTGTGGTTGTGGGAGTGTGGTCTTGAGGATGAAGCCATATGTGAGCTATGTGGAGGACTAAAGTGGTGCAGACTGAAGGCACTGGATCTTTGGTACAATCCATTTGGAGAACAAGGAGCCAAAAGTCTAGCTGATGTTATCAAGGACAATCCAACATTGGAGAAGCTGGGTATGATTGGATGTAATAATTTATCAGACGGTGGTGTGCAGTATCTGATGGATGCCATGAGGTCTAACACAACATTGAAGATGTTGACATTGTCTGATAAGTATAAACATTTAGTACCACCAGAACTGGTTAGTAGAGTGAGATAGTGTATACGTGTACTAATTGCATTGTATACATGTACTTTACTATTCAAATCACACCACATTAATTTGGCAATGGGCAATAACTGGATGGAAAATTACTTGTTCATCATTCACGCTGTCTACATTTTCAATCACTTTAAGGGTCTGCATGGGGACCCTGCACACAATGGTGATGTAATTCATCTGCAGCTGTGGGAATCATGGTCTGGGGCCGAGACTACACAAAAGAGTAATGACCTCTTAGTAAAATAGCTAAGGAAGGCGATTGGATTGGTTGATGTAGGAAAGGACACACATTGAAGGACTATCCAAATGTGTGTAGTAGCGGGTTGTACATATCCATATAAGGTTATATTCCCTAAGGTTAGGTGTGCCAAGAGTGGAACCTTAGGTTTATGTACATGTACGGTTTCATTGCTCCATTTGGAGCTTTACCCCACCACAAATAGTTCACTAGCATTAATATGAGCATGGGCTTTAAATCAAATAGTAAAATTTCTACATAAGAAATAAATGTCATCCTACATGTATCTTTCTACAACGCTACAGAATTCAATAAATTGTTCACAGAAGAGCCTTAACTTCATCCAGCAAGTTGGATATGAGGGTGGCATCACTACACTTTGCATTCACTGCCAGTGACCCATCTCCCTGCACAGGGGGCCCAAGAAGACCAATGTAAACATACCACCACCTAATAATAGCAAACTTACAGATGACTTCACCAGAAGACAGACGTGATGGTTGGCGACAGATGAGCCATGGAGAGAAGCACTGTTCTCAATTTGTTCCAACACCACCAGATGCAGTCCTCCAGCAATGGCCGCCAGGGCAGAATTATAGTCACTGGTCTTGCTCAGTGCAACCTATAGAGGTTTGAGAGGAAGGTTGTAAAGCATTCTGTACTCACCTCAACCCTAATATCTCACCAACATATACATGTACCGTAACGTACCATGAATAAGCTTCCCCCCCTCCGCCCCCAACGCGAGACCTTACAAAAAATAGCATGTTTTTTAAACGAGCGTATCTCCGTAACCCTAAGCGCTGGGACTAACCTATTTCAAACTCCAATAAAAGAACCATATGTTAATCGAAAAACGCTTTTGATGTCCTTCTATTTTACCTGATTCGTCGTAGCAACTGCTGATATTCACTATGATTTAGGGCCATCATATTTCTTGAACGGCACATCTCCAAGCGAGTATGAGTATTAGACATGAAGCAAGAAACATTTCTAAACACATGCGGGGTATTTTGGGGGAATTTACCTCTGCCTTTTGATGAAGAATATGGTCGTTACTAAAACACATTCTCTCGCTCCGCCATTTTGGTTATACAACACTACCTAAAACCCTGGTTCCGAACCATGACCATGAGTCTCGTCCTGGCGACGATATGATTTTGCATGAGTATACTGCACTTGAAAGCATTCATTACTGCATATACCCTGTAGTCGGTGCGGTGCAGTCATGTTGACATGTATCTTGCACTGTTATTGTCTTGCTTAATGCACAATACTTAATTAATTGCAGACTATGACAGCTTAATTGGATCATCGTCATAGCAGCACAAAATATACTGTAAATGCGTAACAGCACTAACGCGAAGATGAGGACCTTAAGATAATACAATAATTAATTTAATCTATCATATCGTCGCAGCTTATCGCCAGGACAACTCGTGGTCATGATTCGGAACCAGGGTTTTAGGTGGTGTTGTATAACCAAAATGGTGGAGCGAGAGTGTGTTTAGTAACAACATATTCTTCATGTAAATTCCCCCAAAATACCTCGCATGTCTTTAGAAATGTTTCTTGCTTCATTTCCAATACTCAAACTCGCTTGGAGATGTGCCGTTCAAGAAATATGATGGCCCTAAATCACAGTGAATATCAGCAGTTGCTATGACAAATCAGGTAAAATAGAAGGACATCAAAAGCGTTTTTTAGATTAACATATGGTTCTTTTATTGGAGTTTGAAATAGGTTAGTCCCAGCGCTTATGGTTACGGAGATACGCTCGTTTAAAAAACATGCTATTTTTTGTAAGGTCTCGCGTTGGGGGCAGAGGGGGGGGAGCTTATTCGTGGTACTTTACGGTATATATCATGTACACTCTACACCCTAACCAATCCACCTTCATCATCACACACACACACACACCTAACCTTAAGAGACTTGGTTTCACACAGTGATCCACCAGAGAGCAGTTTAGCAAACTCATCACTAAAGAGGTGGGATCATGAGAAAATTAAATGTTGTACTCCTTTTCCAAATGAATAATCAATAGTAATCATGATATTAAAATTTAACAACATAATTATTGATATGAATGTTAGGAACAAAAAGTGGGCAGGTCAAGGCTGTTATCACCCCTATGCTTCCATCACCAGCGTACATATTGAAATAACAATCACATGGGGAACAGAACACTGTTCAATGCCACTGTTCAGTTAACATGCTAGCCATTTGACAACTGTACACACACAACTCACTGAGCACATGGGACTGGGCAGATGAATGAAGAGCATGGGAACTCGACCTTGAAGTCCACCTTGTCACTGTGAGTGCCATCCTGAAGCTAAAATCAAGGCAAGGGGAAGATAGATATGGCTACCTCACACTACAACAGTTGTACCATAATAATCACATGTACCGTCCACCCATAAGTTCACACTTGAACTCGACTTGTGCATGACTCGATTGAGTGCAATATAATGACTCGCGTGCCTTTAATAAAACAGCTGGTCCAAAAACATTTACTATTAATAGCTTGAAACTAATGAACTCGTCTGTAGTAGCTATATATAAATCGGTATCTGAGAGACGTTCACAATGGCGCTCCTATTGAGGATTCATATTCATGTGCTCGCTAATTGACTCGACTCACAATACACTCGCGTGCGAGTCTGTACATGTCCTAAACGCATACAATAGAGTTCAGTCATACATACATATATACATATGCATGCACCCACACATACATGTACATACATATATACATACATGTACACACTAACACATACCTACACACATCCATACATCCACACATACACACACACATACATACATGTACACACATGTACATGTATACACATACATGCATGCATACATACGCACACGTACACACACACATACACACATACATGTACACACACTCACCTTTCTCATGTAGGTTGTGGTTCCTCGCAGCTTCTGAGGAACAGTTACATTTTGGATCTGGAAAGTGAAGTGACACTCGTTGGCCATCCCTGCATGGAAGGTGGGAAGGTATTATATAGGCCTGGGGACCTGGTGCCACTTACCAGGTAGTAGCACAAAAGGCACTGGCACACCATCATGAGGTGACACCCCCATCTGTGAGGTGTGTGAGAGGTGAGTGTGGGTGTTGTGACTACACAGGTGTACACATGACATACAGGTCTGTCCAGCTTGGCAGATAGTGAATCAAGAACATTGAAGTCCAAGGACACTAGCTGATCAGATGTCTTGTTGCTGCAAACACAACCAAAGAAAATCATTTATAAACTAACCACTAGTTAATTAACAGATAACAATTATAAAGGTTAATTAATCACCTCCAGTTAATTAACATATAGTAATTCTAGCAGCAAAACTATAACACATGTTATTATGTACCACCACATCACTACAACAGCTGTGCACAGACTACAAGGTAACACACAGCATACCTGAAAACCACGGCAACAGTCACCTGACCATTAAACAGTGGATTACCCCGCACTTCATAGGTCTAGTGGAATGGAAAGGAGACATGAAACTAAAAACTAAGACACAGCAAAAATGTGCACAAGACAAATGTACACTACCTCTGAAGCAGTCAGGACACACACACACAAGCACACACACAAGCACACACACAAGCACACACAAACACAGTGACACACACACACACAAGCACACACACACAGTAACACACACACAAGCACACACACACAGTAACACACACACAAGCACACACACAGTAACACACACACAGTAACACACACACAAGATGCACACACACACACCATCTTGAGGTTGCCATCTTCAGCCAGTGGCTTGAACCTTGTGACAGTTGCCACGGTAGCAGCAGGTGCCAGATCAAAGTCAAGCAGTGTACTGAGAGAGGGCTGGGCTGGCTCCGCCCCTTCCTCCCCATTAGCCTTGCTCTTGGAGGACTTCTTCTTTCCCTTCTCCTTTCCCTTCTTGCTATGCTGAACACAACACAACACCATCAATTGAGGCATTAGGCTACTCCTCCCCAGACCATCACCTAAGCTTTAGGCGCCTCCTCCCCAGACCATCACCCAAGCACTAGGCGCTTCCTCCCCAGACCATCACCCAAGCACTAGGCGCTTCCTCCCCAGACCATCACCCCAAGTACTTAGAGCCTCCTCCCCAGGCCATCACTTAACTGCTATATTTTACTACCTGTACCTCCCTCAATGTTCCCCTCTTCCCCTTCCCTCCCCTCAGCACACCTCCTCACCTTATGTTTGGTCTCAGGGCTCTCTGTCTTGGTACTAAGCTCCGCCTTCTTCAACACTTCCTCACTCTTCTTGGAGCCCTCCACCTTGGCCACCAGTGGGGGTGTGGCCTCCTCCTTGGGGGCAACCTTGGCGTCTGTCAGCCAGAACTCAAGGTCGTCCATCTGGTCCTTGGGCACCTCCCCCTTGGTGGTGGGCGTGTCCTCCACGGGGGCAACCACGGGCGTGCTTGCTGCCCCACCCACTTCAATGAGGGTGAGGGCGTCGCCTCCTGAGGTAATAAATGCACAAAGCAGTAACACACACTTGGTATACATGTACATTGTAGACATGTCATATTTGTACATGTATGTACTGCTGCAATAGATAAATACTTCCCTTCACTTTGCTGTAGAACATTGTACTTTTCCCTTTTACCCTGTATCCCTCATTCTTACTCCAAACCCTCCTCCCCCTACCCATCGTTTAAATGTCAATGGAACAGTTCTTAAAATATAACTATACACAATCGAGCATAAAAGACCAACATGCACAAGACTCACTAAACTTGTGGCCTGGTGGTGCACAACACAAATGTACATGCAAACACAAAAACATTATTTAGCTAACAGCTTCTACAGTAAACAGCTTCAATTTACAGCAACAAATTTACTCTCATGGCAATTCTGGTCACCATGACTACAAGTTGTACCTTTAGCCTTTTTGGACTTGTGTTCTTTCTTCCCTTTCACCTGAGGAGAGTTGGTTTGGGGAGCCTCCTCCTCTTTGGTGGCTTTGGCCCCTCCCTCCTCCTCCTCCCCATCCTTGTGGTGTTTGCCCTGAAGATCAAACAGTACAGTGGTTAAGGTGTGGGCCTTCATGTCCATAAATTATGATGGCCTTTCGGTCCTATCCACAACCCTTAAAAGTACATGTACCACTTCCCACCTTGCACCCCCTCACCCTCCCGACCCTCCCATGACCACATCCCATACCTTTTTCTTCTTAGAGTCTTTCTTTTTCTTCTTCTTGGTCTACAGAGAACTCATTATTTATACATGTACATACAGTATTTATGTATATGTGTTAATGTGTTAGCTTTACATATGACCTGATACAGAAGGTTGCTATCAGGAGGAACAATTGTATACAACTATCACACAACCACTCCCACTTTAGTGGTGGGAGTGGTTCTCACAATACTGTACTCATCACCTAGCAACCATGTGCACAGTGTGGTGAAAATTTACTACATCTAATAAAAGTGGAGTAGACAAATGTAAGGCAGCAAATGGAGTCACCTCTCCCTCCTCCCCAGTCAAATGGACACACCCATTCCTCACCTCTCCCTCCTCCCCAGTCTAATGGACACACCCATTCCTCACCTCTCCCTCCTCCCCAGTCTAATGGACACACCCATTCCTCACCTCTCCCTCCTCCCCAGTCTAATGGACACACCCATTCCTCACCTCTCCCTCCTCCTCCCCAGCTGTGGCAGCCACTTCACGATGTTTCCTAACTGGCAAAGCTTCATCATCACGCAGAGGTCTGGGGAATAAGGGTAGTTAGCAGACTTCCAACACCCTACAAAACCCTCCCAACGGATTTAACAACATTTGCCATGGCTGCTATCAGGAGGAACAATTGTATACAACTATCACATGACCACTTCCCACTTTAGTGGTGGGAGTGGCTCTCACAATACTGTCCTCATCACCTAGCAACCAGATAGCCTCTATTTACTATCACCACCTTCACATCACAACAATAGCACCATGGCAACAAGGCTTACGCATCAAGGTCAACATCCAGCTGTTGGAAGACATCACTTCCCTCTTCCTTCTCATCACCAGATGACACGGCCCCTTCAGGCATCTCCCCCGCCCGTATGTCCACCTTGGGCCTGGAGATGGCCACCTCCTCCTCACTGTCCTTCCCTTTCTTGCCCTTCTTCCCCTTCTTGCCCTTCTTCTTGGGCTGACCGCTTGTCTCCTCTGTGGTGAAAACAGCCAACATTACAATATGCACAGCTAACTGAAGGTATTACAATATGCACAGCTAACTGAAGGCATTACAATATGCACAGCTAACTGAAGGCATTACAATATGCACAGCTAACTGAAGGCATTACAATATGCACAGCTAACTGAAGGCATTACAATATGCACAGCTAACTGAAGGCATTACAATATGCACAGCTAACTGAAGGCATTACAATATGCACAGCTAACTGAAGGCATTACAATATGCACAGCTAACTGAAGGCATTACAATATGCACAGCTAACTGAAGGCATTACAATATGCACAGCTAACTGAAGGCATTACAATATGCACAGCTAACTGAAGGCATTACAATATGCACAGCTAACTGAAGGCATTACAATATGCACAGCTAACTGAAGGCATTACAATATGCACAGCTAACTGAAGGCATTACAATATGCACAGCTAACTGAAGGCATTACAATATGCACAGCTAACTGAAGGCATTACAATATGCACAGCTAACTGAAGGCATTACAATATGCACAGCTAACTGAAGGCATTACAATATGCACAGCTAACTGAAGGCATTACAATATGCACAGCTAACTGAAGGCATTACAATATGCACAGCTAACTGAAGGCATTACAATATGCACAGCTAACTGAAGGCATTACAATATGCACAGCTAACTGAAGGCATTACAATATGCACAGCTAACTGAAGGCATTACAATATGCACAGCTAACTGAAGGCATTACAATATGCACAGCTAACTGAAGGCATTACAATATGCACAGCTAACTGAAGGCATTACAATATGCACAGCTAACTGAAGGCATTACAATATGCACAGCTAACTGAAGGCATACTTAACATACCAATGACCAGAGGGATACTTAACATACCAATGACCAGAGGGATACTTAACATACCAATGACCAGAGGGATACTTAACATACCAATGACCAGAGGGATACTTAACATACCAATGACCAGAGGGATACTTAACATACCAATGACCAGAGGGATACTTAACATACCAATGACCAGAGGGATACTTAACATACCAATGACCAGAGGGATACTTAACATACCAATGACCAGAGGGATACTTAACATACCAATGACCAGAGGGATACTTAACATACCAATGACCAGAGGGATACTTAACATACCAATGACCAGAGGGATACTTAACATACCAATGACCAGAGGGATACTTAACATGCATGTACCAATGACCAGAGGGATACTTAACATATCAATGACCAGAGGGATACTTAACATACCAATGACCAGAGGGATGCTCAGGTCCAGAGCCTTCACAGGTACAGCGATCAGCTCTGCCTCTGAGTGAGGGGGTGGCTCCACCAGGGGCGCGGCCTTCTTGGCTGCCAGAGACTTAGGTGTCTCCTTGAGGTAGTTAGGATTGCTCTGCTGGTCCTGCAGACGTTGCTCGCGACGCTATACATCAGAGTGAAGATGTTACTACATTAATGATTAGTAAGTTATTAACCCACACAGCAGCCCATGAAGACGATACAAGTCATGTGCACAATCTGTCCAAAGCTACCATTTTAGATTGGTGTAAATTGTACAAGTACATGTTCCACTTCTTAATTATTCTAATTGTAAGGATTACAACTAAAATCAAAGGTCATGTTTGTACAAATCAAACTGTCAGTATTAGAATACAAAGAATTCAAGTTATAGTCTTGATGATGTGCGAAGTCTCAACAGGGCCACGGTTGCGATAAGTATCCAAAGATGAATAGAGAAGTGTTTAGGTACAAGAAAGTGAAGTACATGTAGTTACCCGAATATTGGTACCATTATGGTTTCACTCATTCAGTGGCACTTATTAATAATGATGCATAAATTACTGGTACTGCTAGCATACATTTACATTCCTGTGTGATAGCCAAGGATTCAGAATTTGCTTAGAGTTTAGAAATTGAGAATAAAATGTACATGTACTCCGAGAAAAAGTGCATATCAAGTGCACATAATATACATGCATATACAGTGTAATTGTACCACACACCCTACCATATGCACAGCACACCACATTCACTCACTCTCTTGGTGTCCTCATCCTCCTCCTCCTCCTCTTCCTTCTTCCCCTTCTTCTTCTGCTTAGGGCTGTCAGTAGTAGTGGTGGAGGTGAAGTCATGTTGGGCAAGTGCACGATGGTGTGGCTTCTCTGCCTCAAACTTGGAAGGAGCAGACTCCAGGAAGCTGTCCAAGCTGTCCAACTTCAGTTCTGCCTCTTCCTCGGGAGGTTCATTGATCCACTTGTCAAGGTCCAGACTAGGGGTATACTTGTAAAAAAATGCATCCTGCAAAATCTTCCTTCCACAAATGCTCAATCACAATACTGTGATACACCTCAGATGTACACTTCCTCATAGACGGATGCAAACATGTACATGTAGGCACAAAACACATACATATGCCAACACAAACATACATACACACACACACACACACATACACACACACACACACATACACACACACACTTGTCATGGTCCAGACTGAAAGGGGGTGGGGTACATACATGTGCCAACACACACACACACACACACACACACACACACACACACACACACACACACACACACACACACACTTGTCATGGTCCAGACTGAAAGGGGGTGGGGTACATACATGTGCCAACACACACACACACACACACACACACACACACACACACACACACACACACACACACACACACGCACCCTTCAGGAACAGGTACTTTCTTCTGTGCCTTGGGGGCCACAGGGTTCAGTTCCCCAGCAAAGAGGCTCTTAAGCTCAGTGGCCACAGACGCTCCCTTCTCCTGCAGCTTGACTATGTACTTCATTAGCTGGATGATGCAGCAGGCCTGGGCACCCATGGAGACAAAAGGTACATGTATTTGCTGTCCAAACATAACTATATGTATGCATTCATCAAAATGCACTCAGCCCCTTCCCCCACATGCCACACCCACAGTACTCACCCTCTCCTGCACTTCCAAGTCGCTGCTCTGAAGGAACACAGGTAGCTTCTCCACCAAATTCCCTCCCACATCCTCCACATCCTTGACGTTGCCCTGGAAATACAATAATGCCCACACACATGTATCAGCCCCCATAGCACTTCACAGGCTATTCAAATGCACACTAAGCAGTTTTATAAACAATTACATTACATTACTAACTTAACCCTCTACAAATGAACATGTCCATCAGCATTTGTTATAACTTATGCTAACAATTACAAGTACATGTACCTAATTTAACCCTCTACAAATCCACATGACCAAAGCCAACATACATGTACATGCACATCAGACTTGTATAACTTATACTAACAATTACCTCATTTAACCCTCTACATTCCCCCACCATACCTCAGCCTCAGCCTTCACCAAGATGCTTGCGTACAGCTTGATGATGTTCTGAATGAACACCGCCTGGATGTGACCAGGAAGGGCGGTCACCTTTGGGTTCAGGAGGATGTCAATGGGGACTCGAGGGTCGGCCACATGTTCACAGAACTCCCCTACAATCCAGGCGGCCGCATACAACACCTCACAGATGCCTTCCTTCTGACTGCCACCAGTGAAGAGGTGAGTGTTGTTCAAAATGGCCAACTGTTGAAAAGATTCGTATTGACACTTGCAATGACTAATAAGACAGCTGTACACTGCACAGGTGGACCAGTGAGTGCCAATAGCACACAGATACATGTACATACATTGTATTGTACTTTTTCTACATGTATCTTTTCCCTCTCCTCTCCTTACCCCATCTCTCTCCACCATTCCTTCCTCATCTCCTCCCTCCCTCCCATCCCTTTTGTACATTGCACTCAATGCGCATACATATACAGTAAGGATGCTTATTGGGTTATCGAGACAATTAGTGGTTCAATTAGCAACCAACCGTTTACACGCACGTAGCTTTTGGATTAGTTCACAACACTCGTGTGTAAACGGTTGGTTACTAATTGAACCACTAATTCGTATGATAAGACACCAATACCACGTTCACACGATGCTGGCACGGTACGGCAATACTATGAGTACCGTGCATACACGTTTGAGGTATCCGTTTTTCTCGTAACGTCATACGCAATATTATGGCAATGGCCATCCAATTCACCTCTCTTGCTGTACACCAATTGTCTTCATTTACAGCCTTCCAGTTGCACTATCGTTTCCACTCCCCAAATCTTTATCAGCTGCTTGTTTCTTCCACCCCGCCATTTTAATACCATGGAAACAAGTACCTGCGCATGCTCAATGGCTATCATATCTCCATCTACCACAACCGATCCATGCAATAGCATAGTTGTTGCAACCATGCTGGCTCGGCACAGCAGGGTACGGTTTTGACAGTGTTCCAAACCAAACCGTACCGCACTGGCACGGAAAAAATGTGCCGTGTGAACGTGGTATAAGTCTCAAATGTACTAGTATAACATATCCTATTTCTAGCCTTGGGTTTACTCTGGTTTTGTTCTATGACCCCAGGTTGATGACAAAATTTGCAGCTGACTTTCTCACCTTAATGGTCGATTTAGCCATGATCATCAACAAAACCCAGGCTGGAATATGATATTTTTTCCCTGTGCTCACACATATACGTACATACGTGTACATGTGTAAATGCACATACATGTAAATGCACATACGCGCACACACAAACACACGACTGGATCACAAAGTGTACATATCATATATCAGTCAAATTACTAGTTACACATGTGCAGATTTTATCATTCATTCTCCATTTCCACATGCTTACCATCTGCTTCACAGCAAAAGGTCGTACATCCTTGACCCTAATGGTGACATCCAACATCTGGGCCGCTATCTCCTGGCCCCTCTTGGTCCCCTCAAACTTGATCATCTCCACCAGCACCGTGAGGTACCTGAAGTAACCATGGCAATAACGGTGTTTTGGTGGGTGTGGTATTTTGTATTTTAAAAGAAGTGCATTAAATAGAATGTACAAAGACGGTGGGTCTCTCCTCACCATTCAAAGTTGGTGACATGTTGGTAGCCATTCAGACTACAAATGGATATGACCTTGGACAGTATTTCATCACGGTATGCTGCAGGAATATAAAAACACCACCCATTAATAATGGTTACATTTACATGTACATGAACATGTATGTCCCTACAACGCCTTGTGATGGTATCGGCATGTGTGCCCCAAGTGCAGGGGGAAGAGGGGGGAGGGGCAATCCACAAGGAGTGGAAGTACATGTACATTTAATATTACAAAGGTCATTTGGAAAGAGCATATACAACGTACATTGTATGTTGGTACGTAACATTTTTTGTCATTGGCATGTACATGTACATGTACATGTATACTGGGTGTATGGAGGGGAAGGCAAAAGGCTCCACCCATACGGGTGTGACCGGTTCAAACGGTATATCTACATGTACATGTAATTCTCCACCTCTCGAAGGTGTGACTGATAAAAATCGCTGCTACCGTTGCAAACACTCACAGTACAATGTGTGTTGCGCCATTACCCAACAGACTGTATGGAGTGCATGTCTATGGGCCCACCAACTACCTGTTGGCACTAAATAGAGTTATTTGGCCCTGTAGGTGCGGCAATGCCAGCAGAGGGGAGGAGCACTGGCACACCCCTTTGTTCTGGCGGAATGCGAGAATACACCCATAGGGTACCCTGATCAAGGCTCTGCGAGATACATGATACATGTACATGTATCATGTATCTCCCGAAGCCATGATCAGGGTACCCTATGGGTGTATTCTCGCATGTACATGTATATGCTGAGGCTTCATGGTTGGATACCATTACAGACTAATGCTTCACAGGTGGAAACAGTGGTTGGCTCCCCTTGTATAGTAGCGGCTCACTAATAAGACCACCCAGGGACAATCGGATCTTGTGGTGAAACTCGCTAATACGACCGTTTCGGTTTTACTTGCGAGTTTCCCGCCTTTCGAATTCGAAATGTGCTTTGATTAGAATACCAATTAGCAGTGAATAAACAAACGAATCGTAACAAAATAATGGCTGGAAGGATGAACAATGATGCCAAGGATTGTAAAGCAAGCTTAGAGCTGTCTCGTGTGTACATAGGCATTGCTAACTTCAGTAGTACGGGATTGTCGATTATCCCCGCAATCGAATGCATGATGGTTGTTGGAGCTACCAACTGTATTAGGGAATCCACTTCATTGATCGCCTGTTCAGAAAAAGAAAGGTGCACAAAAGCTCCCCCAAAATTGATATACAATGTATGCACTACTGTAGTGGTCTTATTAGATGGTGGTGGATTGGTGAAGTGGTTGTATTATCAGGCTGTTTAAGTGGTCTTATTTCTGGTGGTCTGATTAGTGAGCAGCTATTGTAAGTATTCCTTTGTTCCTTTGTGGGAGCCTAGTTGTCTGACCACTTTGGGAAGGTATGTTTACAGGAGAAAGGTGTTTCATGTGTGTATCTAAGCAAATTAGCCCTAACCACATGCACCCACTAAGGCATGATTGGGCAGGTGATGACGTTCCATGACAACACTCTGAAGTGTTGTGTGTGCAGGCAGGCATGTAGTGACATAATTAGAAGGGGAGAAATAGATTGTAGGACCTGATTGTGTCTTAAAACCTCCCAACATTAAGAGACCACGAATCTACAAGTAGTTCTTACTTGGCATAACAAATTAAACCTGCTTGGTACAGCACCTTTATCATGGGTGGTACAGCACCTTTATCATGGGTGGTACAGCACCTTTATCATGGGTGGTACAGCACCTTTATCATGGGTGGTACAGCACCTTTATCATGGACGGTACAGCACCTTTATCATGGACAGTACAGCACCTTTATCATGGACAGTACAGCACCTTTATCATGGGCGGTACAGCACCTTTATCATGGGCGGTACAGCACCTTTATCATGGGTGGTACAGCACCTTTATCATGGGCGGTACAGCACCTTTATCATGGGCAGTACATAAAACTCAAAATGAATAATCTGACATACGTAATGGTAAGTGATTTTAGGGCATTGTGGTAGACTTTTACATAGACACAGGACCATCACACACATGTTCGGACTCTACTGTACATGTACATGTATTATAATGCTCAATCTAACTGGATAAAGGCTTTTGAAGACCGCGCAATCTGGCAGTATCACAGCCCTCCTTCGTGAGGTATCATTTCTTTGTCACCCAGATCATCATCACTAATGGACACACTTCTATCACTGCTCTCTAAATAGAACTCACATGCACTTTCAGTTTCGTTCATATGGGTCATGAGCTTCTTGACGATGTCGGGCAGGGTCTTCTTGGACACCATCCCCGATATCAGGTCCAAGGCCCTCCTGCGAATGGACTCATCCCTATCGTCCAGACACTCCACAATGAGGTCCCTGTGGGGGGAGGTGACATCATGTGGGAGGAAGATGGAAGGATGATGTAATGCCCAGTGTGACACGGCACACCACACCCCTCTGATATTTTACCGTACTCCCTACATGTGTACGTTTTCAAAATAGTTTGTTGAGGATGATGCAAATTTCCAGCCACCCATCCCCACCACACCGTGTCTGGAGGTGCTGTCACATACATGTACATGTTTACGTACACACATACAACCTTCCCATACACACATACACATTGTGTACACATACATGTACGTATACGCATACATACACACCCTTATCCTACATGTAAATGTACATAACACAGTGTACACGTGCACATCAGTGCACACATTCCCACACGTGTCAGAATACAAAAGCAAACTCACTTGTGCTGCAGCACAGCTTTGGGCTGGTGGACCAATATCTTGGACATGGCCAGCAGACCCAGGTACTTCACTACAGAAGAGGAAAGAAGAGGAGTGTGTAACCTCAAGAGGACAACACACAAGCTTTCCAAACCTACTACTACACTGCCGAGGGCAATCAACTGTGCTTCCCATCCCTACAACACCCTAACCTTCCCCCCCACCCCTTCCCTACAACATCCTAACCTTCCCCCCCACCCCTTCCCTACAACACCCTAACCTTCCCCCCCACCCCTTCCCTACAACATCCTAACCTTCCCCCCCACCCCTTCCCTACAACACCCTAACCTTCCCCCCCCCCCCCACCCCTTCAACTTTAATGTCTAATGTTCTGGGCTGTGTACGTTTGTACACCGCGGGGGTACGCAAAACAAAGTTTTTTGCATTCCGCATTCTAGTGAAGTTTGACTGTTATGCCACGTTGCATAAGTCCTTATCTGTTTGGGCCGAAACTTTGAAGGCCTAATACCTTTCGCTGCTAATACAGCAAGTCGCCACAGTGGAGGTACATGTACATGTACTCTGTACGGCGAGTGTACACGGTAACTAAAAAATAATAAAAACTTACGTAACTGAAGTTTAGCGTACCACCGCTGTTTCAAGTTGCTGTAAGAGCAGCGAACGGTATTAGGCCTTCAAAGCTGCGGCCCAAACAGATAAGGACTTATACAACGTGGCATAACGGTCAAACTTCACTAGAATGCTGAAACGGCGGAATGCAAAACGCTTTGTTTTGTGTGGTGCCCTACGGTATACAAACGTGCACCATGGAGCAAGCCCAGGACATCAGACATTAAGTACTGCTAACTGTGCAAACATCCTAACATCAGACATCACCCTTTGCTGAAATCCATCTAAGGATTGACCAACACCCCTGCTTTTGGTCTATTCACACCATGAATGCAGTGGAGGTCTCTGTATTCATGGCAGCAAGGCACACATGTCAAGAGTCAAGTCAGCACAAAACCAGACCATTAATGAATACATCAGAGCCCCCCAAATAAGGTCATAAGGTCACTTATCTGGTGGACAGGGGAAATCTGATGGCTCTGAAGGTCACCTGGTATAGAGGGAGGGGAGGGGGGATGGCTCTAAAGGTCACCTAGTATTGGGGGGGGGGGGGGGGGGACTGAAGGTCACCTGGTATAGGGGGAGGGTGAAGGGGAGGGGAGATGGCTCTGAAGGTCACCTGGTATGTGTTTTTGTACTCGGCTCCCCCACACTGCATGTAATGGTACGTTACGGTCTACCACACAACTAACATGAGGAGCTCCTGATGCCAACACTCTGTGTTGACATAGCAACATTGTGCGTTGGTCCAGCTGGAATTTCGTCTAATGTAATAATAAATTGAGGCCCCCATTCATCCACAAAAAATCTCGATATGACAAAGGGCACGCCATACAAAGCCATACAGAGCTAGTACTGATACAAAATGCATGTACTGTATCATACTATTTGGTCTGAACTGAACTTTTGAAGCAACATCCTTTCAACACAACATTATTTAAACAACAGATACATTTTATACGTACATGTACATGTAACTAATTATCATTGTACCAAGTATTAATTAACTTTTAGCAAGTGTATCATGAATTGTACATGTACATGTACATGTAAACCACTTATGTGTTGAGAAGTAATTCATACAAACTTCCTTCTAATGAAAATGTACATGTACATGTAACCCTACAATGTATATGTACATTGTGGTTAGGTACCTCCGCCTTGCATTACATGTAATGGTTGAAATAAAATGGTATATATTCCATTTTTTTTAAATCAATATTATATATTGAATGAATCATGACTACAAGTATGTTGAAATTTCAATACAACCCTTATCCTCAGTAAATCTAATATTCTCAGTCAGCAGATGATTCACTTTAACCAGTGAACATTAACCTGCACATCATGTTTAGGATTTAATATTAAAAGTTATTAATACTTGGTAGGACAGTGTGTTGTAACCCAATAAGGCAAACCAAACACATCTTCCCCACACTACAGGCACCACACCACTGCAGGGCACACTTAACATACAGTTCTGATCTGTGTCTTCCACAAACAGCTTCAGCTTGGTCACACACAGCTGGAGGTAGGAGGAACACATGACAGTAGGCAAGGATCACGTCACAGTAGGGAAGTATCACGTGACAAAAGGGATGGATCATGTGACAACAGGGAAGGTTCATGTGACAGCAGGTAAGGATTATGTGACAGCAGATAAGGATTATGTGACAGCAGGAAAGGATCACGTGATGACAACAAAGAAACATTCCAACACACACACATGCACACCTGCATGGAGGGGGCGTGGTTGGGCATTCCAGAGATGACCGTGGCGATGCACTCGTACAGTAGGGACATGGCGGTGGTGCTGTGGATGAGGCTGGTGAGGGGCTCAATCAGCTTCTTCCCAAGACGAGGCTCCAAGGGAGTGAGGGCTCCAAACTGTTGGGGAAGAATTTAACATATTTGTAAGGACAGAGACATGACACATGTATACACACACATACATGTACATTGCCACACCATACACACACATGCAAACGTGCACATACATTGTACACACACGCGCTCATACACACACATCACATGCATACATGTACATGTACACACATCACATATATACAACATGCATACATGTACATGTACACATCACATGCATAGTACATGTACATGTACACATCACATGCATACATGTACATGTACATGTCACATGCATACATGTACATGTCACATGCATACATGTACATGTCACATGCATACATGTACATGCACACACATCACATGCATACATGTACATGTACATGCACACACATCACATGCATACATGTACATGTGTACACATCACATGCATACATGTACATGTACATGCACACACATCACATGCATACATGTACATGTACATGCACACACATCACATGCATACATGTACATGTACATGCACACACATCACATGCATACATGTACATGTACATGCACACACATCACATGCATACATGTACATGTACATGTGTACACATCACATGCATACATGTACATGTACATGCACACACATCACATGCATACATGTACTGTAAACACAACAGCTAACACTAGTAAAGCCAGGCCTGCATTACCAGTTTGATGATCTTTATCAACATCCAGTTGTTAGTTGAGCTGGTCATGAGCTTGAAGAAGGTGGGGGCCAGGGAGAGGTAGTTCTTTGGGTTCTTGCGGGCCAGCTCACACACCACGCTGACGGCCGCACACTGCACCCCTGATGTGTGTGTGTGTGTGTGTGTGTGTGTGTGTGTGTGTGTGTGTGTGTGTGGGGGTGACATACATGTATGTACATGTACGGGGAGAACCAATTCCCTCCTCCCCCCTCTCAAACTTCAATATCACATGAGAATATACAGGTACATGTATATACATTATACCTTTAGAGTACCGCGAGATATCCCATCCCTCCGCCCCCACCAAAACTAAAATGGCCCGTGTTAAAACAGGCGTATCTTCGTAATCATGAACACTTCCGCATACCTGTACCTGTTTACACATTTCAGAAAATATAACTGGTACTACAAGAGGATTAGGATTTTAATTAGCATGCAGCTGTGTTAATGATTATATCAATACGCTCATTTAAACACATGGGGGGGGGGGGGGGGGGGGGGGGGGGGGGATATCTCATGGTAATCTACAGTACTCAAGTACAACAATATGCAAAAATTGCAGGCCATAATTAAAGAGGAGGATGGGGTAGAATGTCAGGGAGATCATGTGACTAGCAGCTTTGTTACAGGGAAATCATGTGACTAGCAGCTTTGTTACCAGGGGGATCATGTGACTAGCAGCCATGTTACCAGGGGGATCATGTAACTAGCAGCCATGTTACCAGGGGGATCATGTGACTAGCAGCCATGTTACCAGGGAGATCATGTGACTAGCAGCTATGTTACCATGGAGATCATGTGACTAGCAGCCATGTTACCAGGGGGATCATGTGACTAGCAGCTATGTTACCATGGAGATCATGTGACTAGCAGCCATGTTACCAGGGGGATCATGTGACTAGCAGCCATGTTGCTCACCACTGTCAGGGTCCTCCAGCTTCTCCTTGAGGCGAGGGAAGGCAGGCCTTAGAGCATCAGGGAACTACGAGGGGGAGGGGGAGGGAGAGGAGTGGGGAGGGAGAGGGGGGAGTGTTCAGACCAGAGACACCCCCAGTTAATCACTACATCACACCATTACCCCCACCACCCCAATTGACCTTCCTCTGAAGTGACCTTCCCCTACATGTAATTCTCTTACACTACACTCAAACACCTCTCATTATATTAACACACACTAAAACACACCAGTTCTTTTTCCAATTTAAGGAACTTAATGTTTCGCAAAATGTCAGGACATCTTTCTCAAACTTACAAACAGTCCTCAGGCCACTTATTCACACCCCTCCTCCCCAGGCCACCCATCACGCCCCTCTTCCCCATGCCACCCATTCACACCTCTCTTCCCCAGGCCACCCATCACGCCCCTCTTCCCCAGGCCACCCTCTCACCTTTAGGAACACTTTGTACATGGTGAGGATGGCCTTCTTGCGGAGGTAAGGTTTGCTAGAGGAGGTGAGGACCAGGACATCGTTGGCTAGGTCCCTGGCCAGGTCAGGGGTCATGAAGCACGCCAGACCATTCAGGGCCAGTCCTGCATCATACATATTGGGGCTGGAGAGGTCCTGTAGAGGAAGGGGAATCAAATTAGCTACACATACACGCATGCCTCACTATCGACATAGTTCACTATCATCTCATGTACATGTATTACAATACCAAAATCACCACCACAAAGTATTGCAGGGAAGGAGGAAAGATCATGTGACTAGAAGGACCATGTAACAGAAAAGATCATGTGACTCGAAGGACCATATAACAGGAAAGATCATGTGACTAGAAGGACCATGTAACAGGAAAGATCATGTGACTATAAGGACCATGTAACAGGAAAGATCATGTGACTAGAAGGACCATGTAACAGGAAAGATCATGTGACTAGAAGGACCATGTAACAGGAAAGATCATGTGACTAGAAGGACCATGTAACAGGAAAGATCATGTGACTAGAAGGACCATGTAACTGCTGCTGTGACTGACCGCCACTGGTAACAAAATAGCATCCGAAATGGGAGTGCATGTCTGTTGCACGCTCCATTAACAAAGTTTTTTTCATATATTTATTTGATCGCACAAAAATACACATACACATACATGTACATGTACATACGTATGGAGGTAAGTAGTGGCAAACATACATGCACTTACAAAACTGCCTTAAGCCTACGGAAAGGGATACAAAAATGGCAAACGGACAAAAAGGTCAATAGTGCTACATTGTACATGTACATGTAAATCGGGAACGAAAAAGTTTAAATGAGAAATTCATCATGTTTGAACCTTGCATAGTCCCCTTTCATGCATACAGCTGTATAGGATTTCAATATAAAAGCCCATTTGAAACTGTAATTCCATTCTATTCTTAGGGGTTGGATAAATAGCAGTGTCCTTGCTGTCACCATCCAACCATCACAAATGTCATCTACCCACTATCACCACCATCACCATACCACAAATGACACTTCTCCCATCAAAATTTAATCATCCCACCATCACAAATGTCACCATCCCACTATCACAAAATGCATCTCACTATCACAAATGTCACTGTACCTTTCGTATGAGGTTGGTGGTCAGCATGACAACATCCAAGTTCTCGTGGAAGCATTGTGTGGCAGCTAGGTAACCCATCCTCTGTGTGAGTGCATGTGTGTGTGTGTGTGTGTGTGTGTGTGTGTGTGTGTGTATGTGTGTGCGTGTGTATGTGTGAGCATGTGCATGTGTACATGTATGTGTGTGTGTATGTGTGCATGCATATGCATGTGCACGTGTGTGTGTGCATGTGTGTGTGCATGTGTGTGTGTGCATGTGTGTGTGCATGTGTGTGCATGTGTTTGTACGTGTGTGTGCATGTGTATGTGCATGTGTATGTGTGTGTGTATGTACATGTATCATGATGAATACAAGTTAGTACACACAATTTTAAAGCATTAACTTTTGAGCTAACAGATATTATCTCTGATATATGGGACTGCATCATTGCAAATACACTATATAGCAGCCATGTTGGGCTGGGACAGTTAGCATTCAGTGGAGGACTAAGGTCAGACAATGAACAGACCTTGAAAGTGAATTTGGTTGAGCTCATCACTTCGATCAGATTGAAGGCAGCCCATGATATGTCATAACCCAGCATTTGCAGCTGCAAGGGAGAGTAGCAGAGGTGAGGTATGGGAGGGGAGGGGAGGGGTGAGGTGTGGATGGGGGAGGAGAGGGGTGAGGTGTGGGAGGGAGGGGAGGTGAGGTGAGGTGTGGATGGAAGAGGAAAAGGGTGAGGTGTGGGAGGTGAGGAGGTGAGGTGGGGGGGGAGGTGAGGAGGTGAGAAAAGATACAGAGAACTGAAAGGAAAGAAGGACGTTGGTGGAGATGAGTTTAAATCACGCGATACGTAGAGCGCTACGAAGATATGTAACAGTTGTTATAAGATGTGTAGGAGGAGAGAGGGAGAGGGTGGGCAGCATCCAATTGCAACGTACGTAAGTCAGCTTGGAAACTGCGTTAGCCTTAACGAACGCATTCTCTTGCTTCAGCTCCTTCTTAATCTCGGCCATGCATTGCGAGATGTACTGTGCCTTAGGTAAGAGGGGAGGATATGAGATACATGTACATGTACAAGAAAGCACTGCACATTCCGTCCCTAGCTCGAAACGTTACGCGTTAACAAAATCCTCCGGTCCCGCTACAGGGTTACTTACCTCTTGGCCCTTGTGGGCCCTGATTCCGCGAACCAAATCATTCAAAGACTTCTCGAACATCTTTCCACACAGACTGCAGAAAAAGGATGTCTCATGTGACTCCAAACACAAACACGTGATACAATAACCCATAAACGATAATCATAAGTTCCCGTACGGGAAAAATAACGTTGTTGTCAGAGATCATCTATGTTAGCTATCAAGCATGCATTAACTCCCCCTACGAAAATAATTCAACTCGGCATTTTCAAACTTGTTGCCAAGTTGTTGGTTCCAGTAGCGATCGTGTTTGTCCCTACAATGTAGTGAGCCAAACTGCCGACGCTTTATAGAAAGAGTCGCTCACTCGTTCCCACCTTGCTCACTGCGTCGTCTGGATATGATAAGATAAGATTCGAGAGGTTGCACTGTATCTTCGTAGCAATTGAAGCATAATGTTAAAGTCCAACCTATTGGTCCATTAATCAACACGTGTACTGCATTGGGATCGGCCGATCGGGTGTTATGTATCAAATATAACTATCTCTGATCGTATTCACGACACTTTACATACTGGGATATACAATATTCGCCCGCACAAAAGGCAAATTATTAATTGTAAAATGGCATTCGATCAGCTTTATACAAGCAAGACCTTACTACTTTGAACTTGCCATGCTGTGATACGGCATCATGGTGTAACACAATAACCAGAAATTAAAAAAAAAAATGTCCTATTAATTAATTTCACAGTTGGCCACAAACTGAACATACACTAGGAACATGCTTATTACAGCCTTCTCTCCCATAGGACTCGAGGGTGTACAATGTCCTAACCATCATCAAATAAGCAGCCTCAATCAGTGAGCGTTATCTCTGTTGCCTGAGCTTTCTAAGCGCCAGCAGTTTTACTACGTTGTATGTATTCGACGCCTCTATTCGCTAAAGTCCAAATGGCAATAGCTAGTGGAATCGGGTATTTTGCTAATCGTATTCATGACACTTCACGTACGTATCTGATTTAGTTTATTTAAGAGGATGTGCATCCCATTGCTATGGACTTTTTGCAATGAGCTGTGCGTGCACACCTCCGCTCTTTCATCGAAAGGAAGTCCCGCCTTACCTCCACGAGCCTTACATCAACGCTGGGTACAGGAAATCGGAGAGCACGTTGCTAGAGGCGGTCAAGTACGTGTTTACTCCGGGCAACAACGAGTGTCTGAATTTCTGGACTCACTTCGTTCCTTTTGTCGCGTGGCTGACATGGTTCTGGCTGATATCCTTCCGGATTGACTTCTCGGATCCCTACTTCTACCCTCTCGTGTGCCTCTGGGTCGGGAGCTGTACCTATTCCTTTTTCAGCAGTATGGCACACATGCTCGGCTGCATGGGTGAGATGATTAGCCGAGTGTGCTTCTTCGTAGACTACATGGGGATCAGCATGTACACGCTCGGACTATCCCTCGCCACCTTCTTCTACGAGTTCCCCACCGACAGCCTCTACTTTCGCTACAAGTGGCTGTGGCTCGTGACTCTCGGAGTACTCTGCGTCTCCTCTACGGTCATGACCGGGCTTTCGGCATTGTACGGGGACAAGTGGCAGTTCTTTCTCAAGGCCGGAGCCTACGCCCTGCCGTTCACGATCGCATCCGCCCCCGCGTGGCTGCGAATCGCCCTCTGCGCAATCGTGGGCCAAGACTGCATTCTTGAAACGCAAAACCTGCACGTTCTCTCTCTTGTTATGACCGCTAGTCTCGTATTCTTCTTCGTATCCAGGGTTCCTGAGCGGTTAGCTCCCGGCCTGTTCGATACGGTCGGCCAAAGCCACCAGCTGTTTCACATCTGCGGGGTGATCGCGAGTACGCTCCACATGTACACCTTCCCTATTGATGCCGTCGCTAGGCGGTCAGTGATGGCTGCCGATCCAAACCGGCTGCCTGATATCAACTCGACCCTACTTCTATATGCCGTAGTGAACGTTTTTTGTCTCGTGTCTGTAGTCGTTATGTCGTTAATGGTTAAGAGGAAACCGCCATCTGAAACAAGAAAGGGCAAATAGTTTAGAACATTGTTTGTAAATCATGCAAAACCATTCATTTTGAATTTTTTTAATAACTGCATGCACGATCGAATGTCATTAAACTGGCCATAGGCTATACATGTGTACTACAACTGGAAATCAGCCGCCTAAATAGAACATCACATTCCGGATCCAGTTCTGTCTATAGCTATATAGCTCTTTAACAGCACTGCGAAAAAAGTGAAAGTCCATTTACATTTTACTGAGCCCGCGATTTTTACCTCTGGCAGCAAATTATAGTAGTGTTAAATTGTGATAACATGCCACATAAAACTGATTCGCGGATCAATGATAACGTGGATACCGCCTATACATGCATGTACATGTATGGATAAAATCATGGATCCACTACAATGTTATCGATATTCATGATAAATCACATGTCGTACATTATTATATAACCATTAAATCACATAAACACACTTTAAAAGCTTCGGTGGGTAAACATCTACATGTACCCAGGAGATCTAGATGTACAGATAACAATGAATATGCTTAACACCAACGGCATGATCCTAGCTCGTTCTGAAAGTTAGCTTATAAAAAGGCCCAAGTCCTCAGTACTTAATGTCTGAGAGCCAGTGCCACAGCCATACTCACCAGATGCATTCAGTTATAACTTCTTATGTATTGATATTATAGGGTTGCTCGTAGTCAGGGTACCAGACCTTTATAATCATTCATTAGATACAGTGTCTGGTGTTCCACAGGAATGTGAATCATAATCATGATTACATTGCGGTGATGAACGAAATGTGTTCCTAGAGCCAGTACAAACACATCCGTTCCTAGTAGATGTATACGTCCGGGTGCAAGACTAATACATTAATTCCCGTCCCATATATTTAACGGTATACAATTAAGGAGGGGGCAATAGGCCATTTTGTTTGCCTACTCATCTGGTAGTATCCCAGAATATGTTCCTAGTGTACTAGTATGTTCTTAGACAGCCAGTGTCTGGGGCCCAACCCACATATACTGTACAGCACTGCTCAACCTAAGGCTAATTGTGATGATACAAGCCATCCCACATGTACACACCATATAAATTGCTCACTTCTCTTGGGCACCACCTGTATACAATGTCTGTACACAAGAGCAGTCAAGTTGATAGAATTTATATATCTTTAAATGGGCAAGGTGAAGGATTCGCTCTTTTTTTAAAAAAATTAAAATGTATGTGCTTTCAATACAGACATTTTAATGTAGTCCGGCACTAATTGAGCAATTTGCGCATGCAGTTAAAGTTTGTGCCTTTCGTTATACAAATGCTGTAAGCTTAATTTAGAGCTGTGTCAATTTTGTGTGCTATTCCTTTAAATGGTTAGGGGTATTCTCTGCTTAAAAATACAGGCTGTGTAAGACTGATTACAATTTTAAAAGAGCCGGTGTACTTTGCATCATAATGTGTTAGTTTCCAGATCACAACTTGTCAGACTTTTTGCTGTTGGTTATGTATGGTCAGTCTCTCGTCTCATGGAGACACATGTTGTGTGCTTTCATTTTTAAGTATCAACTATGTTGCAAGCCGCATAGATTTCTAAGGCTTGGATTTAAGAGTGTCATAGTGTCAGTGCTCAAGTATGGGTAGACCAGCTCACAATTTTAATAGATTCCTGTTGTTATGTGTGCCTAGAAAATGTTTGTGTTAAATGAGGCTGGTTGTACTAGCTATAGCTTTCAACATGTATGAACTGTCACAACATTCATCTTAATTCAATGAAATTTAAAGCACACCCCTATTTAAAATATATAGAGGGTTTTTTTAAAGTAAGAATGCACAGTGTGAAATTACATACACTCTTCAAGCAGACCCACTACAACCTGGGACATTATCATAAGGCACATTCCAGACTTCCAGTACATGTACAAAATATCTACATGTATATGAAGAGCATATGTTCAGTCTAAACTATTTGCCCTTTCTAGTTTCAGATGGCTGTTTCCTAAAGCTTTTCAACGTCCCGCTCATAACCATTAACGACATAACGACCACAGACAAGAGACAGAAAACGTTCACTACGGCATATAGAAGTAGCGTCGAGTTGATATCAGGCAGCCGGTTTGGATCGGCAGCCATCACTGACCGCCTATAGCGACGGCATCAATAGGGAAGGTGTACATGTGGAGCGTACTCGCGATCACCCCGCAGATGTGAAACAGCTGGTGGCTTTGGCCGACCGTATCGAACATGCCGGGAGCTAACCGCTCAGGAACCTTCGATACGAAGAAGAATACGAGACTAGCGGTCATAACAAGAGAGAGAACGTGCAGGTTTTGTGTTTCAAGAATGCAGTCTTGGCCCATGACTGCGCAGAGGGCGATTCGCTGCAACGCTGGGGCGGTTGCGATCGTGAATGGCAGGGTGTAGGCTCCGATCTTTAGAAAGAACCGCCACTTGTCCCCGTACAATCTCGAAAGCCCGCTCATGACCGTAGAGGAGACGCAGAGTACTCCGAGAGTCACGAGCCACAGCCACTTGTAGCGAAAGTAGAGGCTGTCGGTGGGGAACTCGTAGAAGAAGGTGGCCAGTGATAGTCCGAGCATGTACATGCTGATCCCCATGTAGTCTACGAAGAAGCACACTTGCTTTATCACCTTACCCATGCAGCCTAGCATGTGGGCCATACTGCTGAGAAAGGAAGAGGTGCAGCTCCCGACCCAGAGGCACACGAGAGGGTAGAAGTAGGGATCCGAGAAGTCAATCCGGAAGGATATCAGCCAGAACCATGTCAGCCACGCGACAAAAGGAACGAAGTGAGTCCAGAAATTCAGACACTCGTTGTTGCCCGGAGCAAACACATACTTGACTGCCTCTAGCAAAGTGCTGTCCGGTTTCCTGTATCCAACGTTGATGTAAGGCTCTCGGAGGTAAGGGGGAACGTCCTTTCGATGAAATAGTGGAAGACTGCACGCACAGCTCATCTGCTTGCAATTTTGTTTCTATTAGCAATGGAATGCACATCCTCTTAAATAAAACCTCAATTAAATTACAATGATCATTTGCGATCACCACATATACTATTACATCATGATTTCAGCAGATTCCTGCAAACCATATTGAAGATCTAAACCCATTGTCAATCATGTCGATCATACGGTGTGCATATTACATTCTTCAGTAATTAAATGAGTTTTTTATGGAAGAGTTATACATAGGATCCAGTTGGGCGTAGCCCGACCTTCATGGTTCAATTTGGCATAATGTTTTGCGATCGATCGAGGCCTCGTATTTCCGCTCTGCCTTCTCCTCTAAGCTTTGAAAAGGGACCGGAAGTGGTATGGACCACTCAAATTCCCAAACTCGCCCCGCCACGCCACGCTGATTCTGATCCCATCATGATCCATTGGCAAACCTACTGCCTGCGACAGTGGTGAATCCAAGCTTAATTCTGGGAGCGAGCTCAACTGTGGGTTATCATTTTT
>OX442430.1:6249505-6288053 GCA_949361645.1 Spongilla lacustris
TCGAAATAACCGATTCTGTTTTTCTTAGTCGCGATTAGTCGATATTCGTATCCTGTTTATGCAGAAATCGGTAGGAAATCGATTACCCATTTTATATGCCTTTTTTATATGCCCTTCGCTATTCCCGCCTGCAGTACAAAGGGTTAATTGATCGATAAACAGTTATAGTCTGGGGACCCGGCTGAATTAATTAACCATCTCATCGTCCATCTGTCTATTAAATCAACGTTAAATAGTTATACGTTCGCGTTCTCTGCGTTAATCGAACGTGCTATGCACTCTTTTGCACAGCAGCACAGGTGACAGGTGTCCAAATACTTAGGTACTCCGGCTCGTTCGGCCATCATATTATGAAATCGTACATGTGTTGATTGGCGGCTTTGTCATATGCGTGAAAAGATGTTCCACCCATCCACCCAACATGCAAGAACGTGTTCTTTGGTGAAAAAATATTCGAAACACTTATATATTACCATCCACCGCCATTGAATCATTCCCACCAGTGGAAGTGGCGTCACATTGGAATGCACCTCGTTCCCAGTCCCTTCGGATACTTACCTTATCAGGGACGTGTAACTGTGTTGGCATAACCAGCTGATAAGTAATAAATCTGGCTATACGTGTAGAGACTTGAGAAACTGTGATTTATCTGGCCAATATCACAATTCGGAAAAACCTCGAAAAACCTAGATAATCGTTGGCAAATTAATGGTGCACTAATCGCCAAAATCGATTTAATGTTTCTAATAACCGATTTTCAAGTTGCTATTAACCTGAAAAATCGATTGGACTTTTTTTCATAGTCGAAATAATCGATTTTGATTTATAAAAAAGGTTACACACCCTACTGCAGAGGAGCAGCATCATGCAGAAAAGCTGAAGGAACTCGAGAAGTTGGTAACACCGATCAACGCGAAGCTTAAGGACTGTTCTCACATTGCAAGATAGACACTAGATTTGTCACGTGCCACTGTCACTTTTACTGAACGTGTACTGGCACAAAGCCTGGCGTGGAAGGTGCATGCGCATTACCGTCATTGATTTATAATTGAGCGACCTGAAGGTGATAGATACTAAGGGATCGAGTTGCTACCGCGTGACCTGGTACTAGATTAATGCTCACGTGGTACTTATGAATAGCAACATATTATGTACGCTTGAACAATGTTGATTTTGGCTGACGTACAGATGCATCATTCAGGGGTGGATCCGAGGAATTTGGAAGGGGGGGGGGGGGGGGGGGGGGGGGGGGGGGGGGGGCACAGTTAGAGGCGCCGCCCCGGGGAGGGTGCGGGAGGCAGTGGCGGATCTAGGAATGGGGCTATAGGGGGGGCGGTTGGTTGGAGGGGCGGCCGGGGGCGGGGCCCACCCACTCACCAGCAAGGGGGTATGGGGGAGCGCTGTAAGCTCCCCCATCGGGGCCTGGGGCGGAGCCCCAGAAGCTTTCACATTTTTCGCTTCAAAGCCGCTAAAAATCAGCGTATTCGCAGCGCAGTGAAAGAATTTACATACGCGCGAAAGACAACGAAGTTTATTGCGATAACGCGCCTCGTAACGGTCGTCAACAGGCGTCTGAGCGTCTGAGAATATTGGATATGCTCGCGTGTGCAAACCGTACTTCTCCTCTATATTGTCGTTGTGATGTATGTAAATCGCTTTAGAGGTGTGGTGATATAGCAATTGAAGCAGCAGCAGCTGTGAAAATGTATCGCACTTTCCCCATTTGCACCTTTTATCGAACGGTGCACCTAATTAAACCTTTAGTGACAATCGGTAAAAATATGTACTTGTACATTTAAAGACTGGAACTTTGTTATTGTTAATTATGATCGTGATTCAGTTAAGTTAGTTTACACCTATCAGTGGCGTAGGAAGGGAATATAGAGTGCAGCGGCCAACAAAGGTGGTTCCCCCGCCTCCCCGGGGAGGGTAGGGAGGGGGGTACCCCTCCCTACCAGCTAGGGGCACGGGGGAGCGCTGTAAGCTCCCCCATCGGGGTCTGGGGCGGAGCCCTAGAAGCCAACGCTTTTTGCGTAGAAAACCCCCCAAAACAACGCAAAAACTGTAACCAGGTTAGTTTGTTTTGAGACCTTGCCTCTGCGCATGTAATAAAACGGCGATAGTGCAGCCAAGGCCACTTTTGGTAACCGTTGTACACTGGGTAGCCTAGCTTGAGCTAGCTCTCGCGATCAATTTGAAGACCACTTGCATCAGTTGCATGTCTGCAGCAATTGCTCAGCTAATTGAATTGATACAATATGGTCATTGTGCATTTAGATGTAACTCAGAGCCGGTTAATAGAGCTAGTTTAGGGACCGGATTCGTAGTGAGGGTAGCTAGCTATATGGGGGGCCGGGCAGGTAATACGGTGGAATTGCGGACACCATAGGGATCTACTAGACTACTACAGCTAATATAGCTAGTACCTCAAGTGTCCTGATTATTGAGGTGTACTTTTTTCAGGGCTTATTACTGATTATGACGATTTGAATGACAGATAGCAGGTGCAAACTGTTCTTCAGGTTAGCACATATTTGGTTTTCCCACAGCCAAACCTGTCTGCATACGGTATATGACCACCTTTATTTATTTGTGCTTCTTTCTTGGAAGGTTACACGATCTCCACTGTATTGTTATACACTACTGTATAACAGTGTGTATATAGACGTTATTGCGTATACGTGTGTATAACGTCTCAATACGCAGTGTTATACACCACTAATTGATGTTATACATTACTTCTGAGTCGTATGGAAAGGGAGCGGGAGACCCCTCCAGTTACTTGCAGTTACTTGTGGACATTGATCCACATGGCAGAGCTTGAGGTTGTGATAAGGTGTGAGGATATGAGTATATGACCTCACAAATTTTTGAAACCTGGGTATTGCACTAACTCTGGGTGTGGCCCATCCACCCTTGGGGGAACACAAGGTCATACTAAAGCTGGGTGGGATTGTGAGTACAATATACTTGTGGGTTGTTGTGTTGCAGTGCATGCATGGGTAACTCCAGATCACACCATTATTGAAGTGATGGTCAACAGAGGTATTTAGCTTTAGTCGCCTGGGGTAAGAGAAAAACACCTATGCCACCTCATAAGGTCACCCATACAGGGAGACCAGCACAGCACAAGACAGCGAGAGACCAGGGCAAAGACCCTGCAAGTAGTATAGTAGTACCAGGCAACTGTACTGTGATGAGTTTTTGTTGATATTGTAGATCTACATGTAGCCTGTCAATATGATATTCTCAGTTAAGCCACAATACCACACTCTCCTATGAATCCTATCAACACATAGTCACGTGATCACTGGTCTTCTGCACTACATGTAGTGAAGGGTAAAACTAGCATAAAGCTTCAGGGAGTGGACCTCTCTGCACAGCCACAATACAATGAACCAACCTGGAAGGAACCCTCTTTAGGTAGAAACGCTCTGTGCTTGCCTCTACTAGGTCAATACAATACATGTATATTTAATGACTTGATTTCTTATTAGTGAAGAGTCTCTGTCCATTTCGTGGTTAATTCCCTGTTAATATGTATTGTTTGGATTACATGCACTGCACTGAAGTGATATTGCTTAATGTAATCAGGTCTGGGTACCAGTGTGTGTAGTAATAGACCTTTTGCCACTGACATCACAGACCCCACTGTTTCTCGATTGGTGCTCCATGCAGAGGGATTGCAGCCCTTATCCTCCAACAGAACAGTAATTGTAGCATCAATGAGCTATTGATCGATGTGCGGCATTTGTTGATGTGTTACTATTCCAGAGTGTACAGTGGCAGATGTGTACATTAATTAACCCTTGTGACCTTGAGATTCATCTTATGTGGCTTCGTTGTTCTATGCTCTCACATCCTGACATATTGCCATTACTGAATCACCTGCTACTACACTGCCAATGACTGCTCTACCAATGTTGTAATAGCAAAGAACAAGGCACACATCTCCAAGGTCCTCCAGGTAGATATAGATGTACTCTTAGTTACTGCTGCGGAGTAAATGTGTAACATCTCTGGTTACTTCATTTAATAGGTGCATTTTGAATTGCCCAACCACATATACAATTCCACACAGTATTTGCATGCTCCAAATGGTCCTAGAATCTAATCAATGAATGTTTATAGGCTACTCCATTCTTTTTTCTCTTCCTTGGTATCTTGAATGAAAGTGAATAATTTAAATTTTGAGCAAAAATAACCCTTGGAACCTTCCTGGCCCTCTGTACTAGCAAATAGGTTAATTATAAACACCCACATGAAATTAAATTCCTCTTGGGTGGTGGCAGGAGCTAGTAATATTGCCGAAAGAGTACCTCAATGCTATTATTGGTACCAGATTGAATTTTAAATTTTAAATGTACACTGATTAACAATTATTTATTTTAGTCATAGCCCTAGCTGTAGCAATATTTGTTGCACAGTGCATATTATTAAGTTGTTTTGCTGAAACAACTTCAGTACACAGGTAATCTTGTAATTTGAAAAAGAAGACCCACATACAAAAGTAATGTTAATAAACATTATGATCAGGATGGATAGGGCTAAGTACCAACAATAAAGAACACTAAATGTTGACCACACCCCTTGAGGTTATTACCCTTACTGCTGCTGTATTTGGAAATATTCATCCACCATAGCAATGACATCTTCCTTTGCTCCCCTTTAGATGGATGAGGAGTCCAAACCAACTGATGAACTTGATGCTATGGCTGTGACCATTCTCCAGTCATTAGGATCAACCGCAGCCACGGGTATGGTGGGCTTCACTTTAACCCTTTGCTTACATGCAGTTGTTGAAGCCAGAGAAGATCCAAAGGTGTTGGCCTACATTGAGGATTCAATCAAGAAGACAAATGAACATGCCATCTCAAGAGCTACCACAGTACAGGTACTCATTGGAGCAAGCATGTAGATAGGCTGTTGTTATCGATTAAAAAAATTATTAACTCCTACTATGCCTGTTTATCTTTGCCTTTCATTGTCCTGCTGATAAGAGGGGTGGTGTCAAATTGGGTGTTGGGATGTGGGTAAAGCTACCTTGTATCAGAAGTTCCGCATTTCTTCCTTTGGACTTCAGTATATTTGAAGCTGAAACGAAGGATTGTCTTGGAGAAGTATGCAGACATTGTTGAGGACATGTACATGTATTCAGGTTAAAGATTAAATGTGCCGCCCTGTACAAATTTGCTTGCATGATTGAGAGGTCATTTCACCATGCATTACATGTATGCACGGGGTGATAACGGTGTGGTACTGTAGGTGCTTTGAAAGGTCTGAAAGTCTAATTGAGGACAGCTAGAGAACACTGATGTTGTGCAGACTGAGCAGCTTGTTGGTTTGGCACATTAAACTAAGGCATTGTTTGCTAAATCAAGTAATAATTTAAATACCATGCACCCACAATTAAGGCCAGCGCACAACTGTAGGGGACAAGTTGCGTCATATCAGCAATGTTTTGGCCAATATAATAATGCTCAATAAGAAATATTAATGATTCGATGCTCCTATTGCTATTGGCCACACTCTGACCTGGTTTTTTTTTTATATCGAAAGGTATATCAGTACTGATCTGTTGACATACCCGGTGTCGTAGGCATGGTTGTCCCCCCCCCCCCCCCCCCCCCCCCCCGCAAAATGTACCCCCGGAGATTCATGCCTAGGCACTGCTGTCCCCCGGACACCTGTTCCTAGGCACCATTGTCCCCCGGACAATTATGCCTAGGCATATTTGTCCGCAGGGGACATTTATGCCTAGGCATAATTGTCGTACCCTAGGCACCAGTGTCCCCCCATGCCTAGGCACCAGTGTCCCCCCATGCCTAGGCACCAGTGTCCCCCCATGGGGGGACACTGGTGCCTAGGATAGAATGTCCTACACTTTAAATACAGGCCTGGAATATACAAGCATAAGTATAATACAATGAAATCGGATCGATATACATATACTTTACACGTTTTATACGTGCATGTATTTGCAAACATCATGCATGCCATGATATAGCATAATACATGCGTGTATGTGCGTGTCTGCGTGCTTGCATGCATGTGAAAGATTTGGTCTGTAAAATCTGATTGGTACAAGTGTACAAGACTTGTTTGGGTATAGTTACGTTGTGTGCAGAGCAGCTAATTAGTTATTACTAAAGGCTCTCATTTCAATGAAAGGCATCTTTGTCAGTGTAAATGTTTACAATGGTAAAGTCGTATGAAAATTAATGTGCATGTATAAATTAGCTTGTCTGCGTGTAATAATAAAATAATGATTGGTAACATGATATCACAAAAAAACATGCTTCATGTCGAATCATGTGTCTTGCTGCGTGCAGTGCAGAGCCATTTATCACTATCCATCCAAACTCATGCATCTGGGATGCTCTTGCACCCAGTTGCAGGTTTGGTGAAATCGTTCATTGCATGGCTTCAGTCTTTCTTGTGAAGGATTCAGTAGCTTGTAAACACCTTTGCCAACTGATCACTCTTGAACATTGTACGATTTTTCTATACAACGATCCCCCCCCCCCCCCGCGCTCGTATTCGATTGGCGTACAATGTTGGAAACCCCCACTTTGAAATTCTGGATACGCACCAGGCCTGACGATTTACCTTCTGGTCAAGCTATCATTATTCTCTCCTAGCTGCTCTTCTTTACTGCATGGAAGTTGGCACCACATACCTCAGCACCACATTCCACACAAATTATCGCCTAAAGCAAATTAAACGGCGCGCGCTCGTCAAACCGAACCACAAGTGCACAGCGTAACTCCAGCCCTATACCCTATTCCACACAAATTCGATGCGATGTAATCTTAAATCAAACCATACTATAAGCTATGTTCTAGTAATCTATGTCACATGCACATCTGTGCATATATCATCCTCTTGACCCAACTCCCTGTGAGGACAGTGGCTATAGGCTATGTTAGACCTGTGAAAGTGACACACTTCAACCTTATGACCAAACTAAAGGATGTTCTAGGAATCCTGCACCACAATACCATCTCCTGAGGTCTGTGTCACACATCTGTGCATATGTCATGGTTGCGACCCACCCCCTATGAGGACCGTGGCTATGTCACACCTGTGAGAGTGACAAAGTGCAACCTTGTGACCAAACTAAGCGATGTTCTGGGAATCCTGCACCACAATATCTTCTCCTGAGGTCTGTGTCACACATCTGTGCATGTGTCAGAGTTGCGACTCACCCCTTCTGAGAACCATGGCTATGTCGCACCTGTGAGAGTGACAAAGTGCAACCTTGACACCAAACTAAGCGATGTTCTGGGAATCCTGCACCACAATGCCATCTTCTGAGGTCTGTGTCACACATCTGTGCATGTGTCATGGTTGTGACCCACCCTCTCTGAGGACCGTGGCTATGTCGCACCTGTGATAGTGACAAAGTGCAACCTTGACACCAAACTAAGCGATGTTCTGGGAATCCTACACCACAATACCATCTCCTGAGGTCTGTGTCACACATCTGTGCATGTGTCATGGTTGTGACCCACCCCCTCTGAGGACCGTGGCCATGTCACACCTGTGAGTGTGACAGGGTGACCAAACTAAGCAATGTTCTGGGAATCCTGCACCACAATAGCATCTCCTGAGGTCTGTGTCACACATCTGTGCATGTGTCATGGTCGTGACCCAACCCCTCTGTTGACCGTGGCTATGTCGCACCTTTGACTGTGACAAAGTGCAACCTTGTCACCAAACTAAGCAATGTTCTGGGAATCCTGCATCACAATAGCATCTCCTGAGGTCTGTGTCACACATCTGTGCATGTGTCATGGTCGTGACCCACCCCCTCTGAGGACCGTGGCTATGTCGCACCTGTGATAGTGACAAAGTGCAACCTTGTCACCAAACTAAGCAATGTTCTGGGAATCTTGCACCACAATAGCATCTACTGAGGTCTGTGTCACACATCTGTGCATGTGTCATGGTCGTGACCCACCCCCTCTGAGGACCGTGGCTATGTCGCACCTGTGAGAGTGACAAAGTGCAACCTTGTCACCAAACTAAGCGATGTTCTGGGAATCCTGCACCACAATAGCATCTACTGAGGTCTGTGTCACACATCTGTGTATGTGTCATGGTTGTGACCCACCCCCTTCGAGGACCGTGGCTATGTCACACCTATGAGTGTGACAGGGTGACCAAACTAAGCGATGTTCTGGGAATCCCGCACCACAATAACATCTCCTGAGGTCTGTGTCACACATCTGTGCATGTGTCATGGTTGTGACCCACCCCCTCTGAGGACTGTGGCCATGTCACACCTGTGAGTGTGACAGGGTGACCAAACTAAGCAATGTTCTGGGAATCCTGCAACACAATAGCATCTCCTGAGGTCTGTGTCACACATCTGTGTATGTGTCATGGTTGTGACCCACCCCCTGTGAGGACCGTGGCTATGTCGCACCTGTGATAGTGACAAAGTGCAACCTTGTGACCAAACTAAGCGATGTTCTGGGAATCCTGCACCACAATAGCATCTCCTGAGGTCTGTGTTACACATATGTGGATTTTTTTTCAGCATGTGTAAGCTGGGGTCTTTATACACGCATTTCCAGTCAAGTTAACAAGGCCCTTCAAAACACAACATTTACTAGGTGTTGGATGAAACCTGTTTTGCAGGCTCTTGCTGCAACACCTTTGCATTTTATGCTGAAGGGTAAGCCACACATAAATACAGATACTGTGCTCACTTGCATATATTAATCATACAGCAGCAATGGATGCACAGCAGAAGGCATTTGTCAGTCTTATAAATGAACTTGAACCATGCATGTTGTTTTCATCCGTGCTATATGCCACAATGTAGCATGTGCTGCAAAAAGAGAAAGCATACTCTCTTAACTGTAATTTGCAAAATGACTGTGTCGATGGAATAATAGCAGTGCTTGATGTATACTGTTACCTGATAACAGTTCATCAAGCACTGCTATTATTCCATGATCAGAAGTTATTCATAATAATACATCCTTGTCAAGAAATGTTTAGGATTAGTTTATGGCAAGTAGCAAACAACTTTATGAAAGAACTCGATACAAATGAAGATAAAATGGCTACATGCTGTTCACAGGTGAAAAAACCCTGCATTGTATGTATTGTGTATAATGCATCATTTAAAAGCAGGTGGTGCATGATTATTCAATTTGGACTGTGATCTCATGCAGTGCTGATGGTCAACCAGTGGAAATTAAATACTAAACACCTGGCTTGATGCTTTACTGTTGTACTCAAAAGTACAGCATGCAAATATAAATGCAAGCTAATATGGAGATATCACGTAATGTGGCCTGCATGTCACCAGCCATTGATTTGTATTGCAATATAGTTCAATTCACAGAACTTTAGAGTTCCAAGGTTTTGTTATTTTTAAAAAGAATTTTGCAGTAATCTTAACATTTCCTTGGCTTACAATTCCGCACATTCAAGTTCTAAGTAAAGCCATCTCTTAAAGTTATATGCACTCCTGGTGAATAATAGTGTTTTTTCATATCAATACATAAAAATGCACCTAATTTTACATTAAATGAGAAGCTATTGTGGTGCTGGATTCCCAGAACATCGCTTAGTTTGGTCACAAGGTTACACTTGTCACTCTCATAGGTGGGACCTAGCCACGGTCCTCAGAGAGGGTGGGTCACAACCATGGCACATGCACAGATGTGTGACACAGACCTCAGGTGATGCTACTGTGGTGCAAGATTCCCAGAACATTGCTTAGTTTGGTCACAAGGTAGCACTTGTCACTCTCACAGGTGGGACCTAGCCACGGTCCTCAGTGGGGGCGGGTCACAACCGTGGCACATGCACAGATGTGTGACACAGACCTCAGGTGATGCTATTGTGGTGCAAGATTCCCAGAACATTGCTTAGTTTGGTCACAAGGTAGCACTTGTCACTCTCACAGGTTGGACCTAGCCACGGTCCTCAGTGGGGGCGGGTCACAACCATGGCACATGCACAGATGTGTGACACAGACCTCAGGTGATGCTAGTGTGGTGCAGGATTCCCAGAACATCGCTTAGTTTGGTCACAAGGTTACACTTGTCACTGTCACAGGTGGGACCTAGCCACGGTCCTCAGTGGGGGCGGTTCACAACCATGGCACATGCACAGATGTGTGACATAGACCTCAGGTAATGCTATTGTGGTGCAGGATTCGCAGAACATCACTAAACTTGTCACTCTCACAGGTGGGACCTAGCCACGGTCCTCAGTGGGGGCGGGTCAAGACTATGGCACATGTGACACAGACCTATGGAGATGCTATTGCGGCGCAGGATTACTAGATTATCGCTGGATAGAAGACGGATTACTAGACCATCGCATCGTTCAAATGAGATCAATAAATGATATTCATTGCGATCCGAGCCGCACGGGATGTTTTTGCGATAATTGGTGTGGAATGTGAATGTGGTGCCAGCTTCCATGCAGTCTCTTCTTTCGATTTGATCACTGTCGATCGCCACTCATATATCTCGATCATTTGAAAATCCAACTGGATACCTTCCTTTTAATAACAAGAACTGAGTCAAAAACGCTTTCGTCGTCCATGGCCAACAACACTCGCTATTCTAAAAGGAAACCTCCACGTATACGCGTGCGCACATCAGTTTCACGCATGAGGCAGAGCATGCAGTTACGAGGATTCGAAGGCTAAGTGTTTGGTTGAACTTTTATTGCAAACGTGAAAACGTGGAGGGGGGCGGGGGGGGGGGGGGGGGGGGGACAACTGTGCCTAGAAAAAAATGTCCGGCATGGGGGGACAACTGTGCCTAGAGGGGATTCATTCCTAGGCACCATTGTCCGGGGGGACAATCGTACGCGTGCCTAGGAATGAATGTCCGGGGGGACACGTTTTCCAGGGGGACAGCCATGCCTCCGACACCGGCACAAAGGCACTGAGAATGCAAAGACGCCTACATGCATGCATACGCCTCTAAGCCAGAAAGTTCAGCGGAACCCTCAGTGTATAAAGCGGCCAGATGTATATAGACTGGGCTGTAAGTTGGTCAAATTAAACGTCAGTGGGACAGGGCTGGATTGGGAAGAATGAACTGACAGGACCGTTAGGGTGTTCATCAGCAGTGAATGGCCGGGCTGTGGCGGGCTCATAAGCCGGAGCCTGGAGCAACCAACATGCATCAATACTGAGACACGCGCCACTTCAGTCATCTCGCTTTAAAGTAACAGGATTCCATACCTGTGTTGCCTCGATAATGTCGATACCATATCGTGCTCGACGATATACCGTTGATGTTTAGTCATTGGTGTATCGCGGCAATTTAATTTAACCCTGTTTGATTCCGGCGCGGCATTTATTTATTTTAAGTTACCATATGCAATTAACATTCGTTATTACACTGTCTGCCGGTACGCGGTCGCGGTAAGTGATACATGCACGAGTTCAAATGCGGCTATTGAAATGTTGATATCATATCAGTATTGTACAATTCCAGGCGGAGCGCCAGCACCGCCTCCGTGACACTTAGCGTTGATTGGCGTCACAAACCTCTCCAGTTCCTTCAGTTTTTCAGCGTAATGGTGGCCCTCTGCACGCTTGTTCTTGTGCAGCCAGATAATCACCTCATCGGCCTTCTCATGCAACGTCTTCAGGTCGTGCTCGCTAAGCTTGTCCTTAGCTTCCTCCGCGCTGCCCTTCAGTGCCACAACACAGCTTTCCAAATCGCTCCTCGACATGATGTATTATACTTCAGCTTTTTGCACTTGTCGGATATTGTGAAGAGTTCCCTAGCTGGCTATTTATATATACCTTATTCTTGTGCCGATACACGTGTGTACACGTACACGTATACGTCTTACCTATACAATGTAAATCCGCGCCGCGGTTAGGACCTTGCACTGAACTGTATTCATTATTGTGCATAGGTCGGTAGACTGATACGATTAGGAAAAAAAACTGTAAACTAGCTCAAAGAGAAGGCGCGACGTATTTATAAGTAATTAGGCCGGCCGGGCGTTCTCCGCGCGGAGCGCTTGCGCTAGTGAAGACTTTCCCCGGCCCCTATTATACGTCATGACTATTAAATGGAGAAAGGTTGCACTGAACTGTATTCATTACTATGTGTTCTGGTGTAACAGTGTAATGAACTCAATTCAGGAGGTGTAGATACCCAGGCTGACCCATGCATGCAGCATTGTACACAACTTCTCTATGGATCTCTCCCTAAGAGGATCAAAATTGTAGTGAGCTTGCCTTGTGGGTGAGTCCCGGCCTGCCAGGCCATGCAGTCAAGTAACGAATATAATTGTATTACAGTTATTAACTATATATCCATTGGCCATTATTTCTGCCGCGTTTAGTGCACGTGTTATGAAAGTTTCATTTCATTTTCAAATTAAAGCGGCTGGGGGAAGCCCAAGTCCCTCCCACTGTGAATATGATTTCCTTCGGTCATGTATCAATTAATATAGGCCTTTGTGTTTTGGGACCAAACGAATTCGGGAACAGTAGAGATCAATGTAAAACGATCTACCAACCTTTTGATGCATGACGTATTTAATAGGGCCGGGGAACGTCCCTTCGCCGCCTTCTCTTACAATGTTTTTTTTTTGTGCTGATCGTATACCCCGGTCTACCGACCTATGCACAACAATGAATACAGTTCAGTGCAACGTCCTAACCGCGGATTAATTTACATTGTTGTGTGCACAACAGTATTTAAGGTATATGTAAACAGCCAGTGAACTCTTAACATGAAAAGTTATGTCGAGGAGCGAATTGGAAAGCTGTGTTGTGGAACTGAAAGGCAGCGCGGAGGAAGCTAAGGAACATCTTAGCGAGCATGACCTGAAGTCGTTGCATGAAAAGGCCGATGAGGTGATTATCTGGCTGCACAAGAACAAGTCTGCAGAGGGCCACCATCACGCTGAAAAACTGAAGGAACTGGAGAAGTTGGTGACGCCAATCAACGCTAAGTGTCATGGCGGTCCTGTAAAATACTGATCTGATATGAGAATGCAGTTAGTGACTGGCAGGCATGGACGTCTATTTCCAGTTGCATTTGCTGTATAATGTCTATATGTAAGAACGTAACGAATGTCGCATATGACAACAACAAAAAAAAATGCGAATCCAACAGACGTACTATAGGGTTGCCGCGATACTGACACCTTATTTGCAATTACAAAATATCAACGTCGAGCTCGATAGTATGCATGGTGTCGACATATTATCGCGAGGCAACACTGGAATCTAATGATGACTATTAAAGCGAGATGATTGAAGTCTATTGATGATGGTTGCCCCATGCAGGCTCCGGCTTGTGACCGGCCGGCGGGCAAACCCGGTATCATAGGGTATACGGTCCGGGCCGGGGGACCGTATACCCTTAGTAAGTAGGTACTTTACAATAAGTTTCAAAAAGATATTCACGCAAAACTAAATGCATCAGTTTAAAAACCATATTGAATGGTTTTTAAAACAGTTTTTATCTTTTTTGTAGCTTAATCCGACCGACCGGAGAAACGGGCCTTTAAGTACCGATAAAACAATCAGTGTACATGTATGGTGATTGATGCGGATATACTATAAAAACTGTGATCCCCGTAATGCCGAATTTGCCGATAGTCAAACGTTCATAAGAATTTTGTCTTTCAACATTTCGATTCCAAATTTCATATGGAGAATGGCATGTTGTAGGCCTATATACAACGAATGTGTTTTAGTATTTCCTTATAAGTTATATAGTGGAATTTCAACGTGCATTTATCAATGCATAAAACTATATTTTTCACGTCCGTTTGAATGTTTTAAAACAATTTAAAAACCAAATTTCCACAAGTAATAAATGATCTGAAAGACATTGGGGTACGTTTTGAATGCTAAATTGTGTAAATTGTATAAATTAATAAAACATATGAATAGTACACGCTTATACACAAGCACAACTAAATCTTTATGAACTGCATGAATGTATAATATAGATTCATCTTCTCCATCATCTTCAGTTTATTCCACTGTCCAATATGAAATGATTAATTTCATATATCTCATTTACTGTTCTTTTCAAACAGCACTTTTCCATTCAGTAATTTTTTGTTCATTCCAGGTGAGATGTTAATTCCACTCCTGCTCTATGCATTTAGCTAATAGCCATGAAGGGATTTTAACAACTATTTAAAAAATAAATTCCAATGTATCTGTCGAGATTTGAGGAAATGTTTCTTCTCAGTATTTCAGTTGCATGAACTATAATATGGCAAGTATTAGCTTTACCTTTTTTTTTCAGTTTTGCCTCTAGAAACGTAAGTTATCTTGCTTACTTTGTTCTTTTTGAAGTCTGTATACTGTTTAGTTTTTGTTCTCAGTTGATCATTGGCTTTTCTTTGCTGTAAATCTTGCTCTCTTTTTAAAAATAACAATGAAATTTCATTAGCTTTGCCCAAATACCAGGATAGTGTTTAAATTGTTTTATTAGGTGCATGCCGAACATGGTAATCAACAAGACCGGTGTCATAGGGTATACGGTCCGGCCCAATTTTCGGTCCGGCGGACTGTATTCCCTTAGGGAATACGGTCCCCCCCGGACCCAACTCCCTAGGGAATACGGTCCGTGTAAAATATTGTACATCCAGGGAATACAGTCCGGGGGAGGAGGCGGACTCAATTCCCTGACAGAAAGGAGATTTGATTTTGACAACCACTGGTAATCATAGTGTGTATGAGAGGTCGATCCTCACCGAAATCGCAACCGTTAGCGTTTGACAACCACTGGTATTTATAATTAAAAAGAGAAAACGATTCTCACCGTAATCGCAACCGTTAAGGCAGACAAATTTATAATGAAAACCATGCATTTTAACACAGAACAGAAGTTCTATAATTGATAATTTGGAAGTTATATAATGAAAGCAATTTAAAACCAAGACAGAAGTTCTTTCAAGGCATCAGATGTTTAATGTATATATTATAGTGAATAGCTAATTTATTATTTAACACAAGACAGAATTTATAAAATGAAATTACACAAGAAGACACTTGAAACAAGACAGAAGTTCTTTCACGACATCAGATGTTTAATTGGAGGCAGCTGTGCTCCTTTCTTCTGTTCTTGGCATGAAGAGTGTTCTAAAGAATGATTTGACTCGTTGTATACTGACAGATTGTTAAATTCCTTCAGGATAATAAAAAGTTCATATGGAATAATTTTGTTGTATATGCATTCTTTGTAGGAAAACAAAACAACATACTTCAATGTAATCTTCATGTCACTAAATCAAAATTGACAAGAATGTTAGTATCCACACAATATTGGCTTACTTGTTGACATGCATACATGTAGGGTGGAATTAACCCTGTATGCCTTCCACAATTTTAGTATTTTTCTGGTATGATTTTCATAGAAGCACCTCTCTGGCAGGGGTTCCACTGGCTTCACTTCTGGAATTGGTTGTCTAAAACTGGGTACTAAATCTTTATATGTGTAGCTTTGGAGAACCCAAAAACAATAATATAAACGTAATGATAAGAAATGAAAACTGATAACAACTACTGGCATGTTTTATACATTGTTTTGCTTACTGACGACGTATGTCTAGATGAATGTGCGACCAGTATAGTATAGTGCCTCGATTTGTCTTCGGTGCGGTCTCTTCCCTGGTGGCCTCCACTTTTGGACGCGTGATACTACTAAAACGCCTACGCATTTGTTCTATCTTCTGTTAAAACCACCGCTATTGCATCTTCGTTCTTCCCTGCCACATACAGCAGAACATCGTCATGGCTTAGCGAGAAGTCTGTCGAACGCTTTCGTATCAGCCACTTCTCTGACTCTGTGTAGCGGCGCATAATGCATATTGCAGGGTACGTCCTGTCCTTTCAATACGACTGTACCCACTTCAGCGTTCCTTCATGCACATCTTTTCTATTCCTGCATGGAGTACAATGTAATTTCTTACTATACTGACACATGCACTGGAAAAGAAAACAACAGTGCTACATTTTAAGTACAACAATGAGTGCTAGACAGTCTCAGACGTTCATAACATAACCTACCATTCCACGGCCTTCTTGTTCTCAGTCTTACGTGACGCGCATGCACGTGGTTTTAAATTGGTGATGTATAGGCACCAATTTAGTAAATAAGAAATTTCGCGGATATTATCGCAATTCTCAAATATTATACAGACCTTTATTTAGCAAGTTAAATATATAAGGTCTGTAGACATGTAATGTTTGACAAATGCTATGCTAAACTCTTAATACAATTCATACACTGATAGCCATCTTGTGTCTCTCATCTTTTATGCAGTTTGTCTATGAGCGTAACATATTTTTATATGTGTATCAGTACATGAGTGCATTACGATGGTTCATGTCGCAAACTTTCATAGCACATATACATTGTTGGCATAAGTGGGATTTCATTCTTCATTTTGTAGCTGTACACTTGATTATATAATTAGCCAACATCGCTTGCACGTCCTAATACCAGTTCAGCTACTCTCCCCTATCACTGTAGTGTCTGCTAGTATCTGTGAGGTAGGATATTGATGCAGCTGAACTGACAGTCATACTGTTGGAGTGGATCACTGAACTCCAATCTTTCCTTCTGCTGTCCCCTGTATAGGCCTATTATATTCCTGAATCATGGGTGGGATAAACTGTGTTGGTGCAAGGTGCTAATTAAGGCTTGTTATTCGTGTACTTTATACTATAAGTGGTATAGAAGCCTTGCTATGGTATGGGCATAAGAGTTATTGAGCAATTCTATACATAGTCCATGGAAAGAGAAGCGAGTAAGTTGATATTGCTATACTGGCGCGGCGTGAAGATTGATATCGACGATTCGTAGCAGTATATCACAGGTTTAGGTAAGAATATATTGCTATTTGCAGTGAATTCTAGTTCTTTACCACCGGTAGAGATCTAGTCAGTTTGGTCCATTCCTATAATAACGCTCCTTCCTAACTTCACAATCAATTCATGCAATGAATAGACTACGGTGAATACGAGTGTGTTGGTCACTTAGATTTGGCGATACCTTCCCATTGCTGTGTTTTCTAGCAGTCTAAGTTTCTAGTGGGCTCTAATATGGGTACTAGTAATAGGGGGAGGTTGGAAAACTGTTCTTTCAGTGTGTTTCAAAGGTGCATTCTTATTGATGCGCAACTCTCGTAGGAAGACTGTGACAATGTGTTTCTATTGGAGAGAATCAGTGTGTTAATTTAAAGTCAATGTGTCATGTGTGTTTACACTTACTCTCAGATGATGTATATGTATTGCATTCTTATAGGGTGTAGATGCGCACCTCTCCAAGGTGATTGGAGATCATGTGTTCTCATAGGTAGGAAATCTTAAGGTCAGTGTGTTTGCATGCACCCTCAGATGACATACACCTGTATGTATATGCACCTGTAAGACAAGGATTGTCATCTGTGTGCTTCCACTGGAGGGAATCAATCTATTTAAGGTCAGTGTGTCATGTTTGTTTGCACTTACCCTCAGATGACATATATCTAGGCACGTCTTTTTACATGCACACAAAGACAAGCCAGACGGCTTAAAGACATGTGGGGATATTACAAAAAGACGCTGTCCCTACAAGATATGTAAATTTTCGATCAAACCTATACAAAGACATCCAGCCCATACAACACCACTAAAACAGTTAGTTATTCAGTTTTATTGTAATCCTTAAGCATGGCTTTAATCATGCATATACAGCAAAAAGTAGCTATCTTGCTAATGCCATGTGTCTAATACACAGTGACACTCAAGACTAAAAAGACACCTGAGACACAAGCAATATTAATTGATGCCGCCAAGTTTATTTATCTGTCCACATTTTGGCTGATTTAATTAGGTACGAAATTGATTACACTCAATATCAGCATGTCTCTTAACTATTATCCCCCACTCATTCCTCTCTCATCCCATTTCTTTTTCTCCAGACACAGGTGTATAGAGGAAGCATTCAGTCACACTTAAAGAGTGTGCCAGGTCGAGTTAACTACTAATTAAGGACCAATGTTGAGGGCCCACATGCGGCTTGAAGCTATATGTGTCCCTTTACCTCTTCTCACTTCTCTTCTCATCCAACTTCTTTTTCCTACCTCCCCCTCTGCAGAAAATATCTGGGCACACGAGCAGCGTTATTTGTCTGTGAAATTCACTTTTTATTATGCACATGATTGAAAAACACTTATGCATCCATTCTCTTAACAATAATGGCTGAAGTGTACTAGTTTTGTTTTCTTTTTACAGGTACGAAATTGAGATTTATCCAGTATATACCCTCATCTCTCTTATTTTCAGTTGACTATTATGATATATGCGTTTATTTCTTTTCATCTTTTATTAAATTTATTCTACTTTTTCTGCACTTGGTGTTCACACGATTTGATAATATTAAACAGTGTTAATTGTTACAGAAGCTGCATGCATAGTTGACGACCTGTATGCGATCATTTTCGAACCAAATCATAATGGGAACATATATATATAAATAGTAACAACTTAATATAAATATACATACATTTGTATAACAGATTAGTTTTAGAATAAGCATCCCAGACCGATCGAAGAAAACAGTTCATTGTTACAGACTGAAGAAAACAGTTAATTGTTACAGAAGCTGCTTATATAGTTGACGACCTGCGATCGTTGGCTTTTGCTTTTCGAACCAAATGTGCCAGCCCTTTGCAAGGGGTGGAATATACATATACATGCATGTATTTAAAACCAGGGAATACGGTCCGGGGGGGGGGACTCAATTCCCTAGGGAATTGAGTCCGGTTAATTGGTTTTGTACAACCAGGGAACTCGGTCCGGGGGACCATATTCCCTTAGGGAGTTGGGTCCGGGGGGGACCGTATTCCCTAAGGGAATACGGTCCGCCGGACCGAAAATTGGGCCGGACCGTATACCCTATGACACCCGGGCAAGGGTCTGTTCAGATAGCATATTACGTACTGGAGCAGCTTTACTTGAAAAGAGATATGACATGTGATTGAATCATATTAAGCATTCACATTTCAGGCTGATCAAACGGTTTTTGTATGAATCTCCCGCAATCCTATATATAACTTGGTCTGTGGCGAAAATAAATCATTGCGCAAAGTTCCAAAATTCTGAAAGTTGCATATAATAACGCTCATAGACCAATACAACGATGCAAGTTGTTTATACATAGGTCCCGAGTATATACCCTCAAAATAATGTGACTCTAAGGTTGATTGGATTACATGCACAAATCTCAAAAGAAGTGTATTATAAATCCAATTACTATTTCTTACGGTGGCCCTGGAGGTCGCGTCCACAAACAGTGTTCTTAGTGCACTCAAACAATGTACATTGTGCAAATAGACGATGTGGTCATGTGCAATGATGCAATATGCAGTGATGCTATGTGCACAGGTACGTCGAGCAAAACAGTAGAACAAAGATTCACCATCTGCATGACGTAATATATGATGGCGACCATACTCCGGGACAGTCCACTTGTTGAATCAGGGCCGGCGTTAACGCTAGGCAGACTAGGCAAATGCCTAGGGCCGCCGGTCAGAGGGGCCGACAAACTGCTGCTACTTAATTATTCATACTAGTATGCCAATTAACACCCATATAAAATTGGACCACCTCGCCACCGTAAGTACAGTGCGCATTTTATTGACAGCTACAGTTGCTGAGTTGCACCAGCTGCAGAACGGATTGTAGCTTATTTATTACGTCATGCAGATGGTGAATCTTTGTTCTACTGCACTACGCTGTTTTGCTCGACGTACCTGTGCACATAGCATCACTGCATATTGCATCATTGCACATGACTGCAGTATCATAGGACATAAACATGTGATAGGGATGATGTAATAGTTGTGATTGTACGGTGTGCTTAGATTAGAGCATGCGCGCATGTTTTGGAGTTGGGATGTAGATTTGTGCTGGCATTAAGTTATCCTACATATTGGCGACGAGGGCAATGGCAAATCCAATTCAAGACGCTGTGCATAAATTTCGCTTTGAGAGGTTTGACTCGTCAACGGAAGAGTGGGAGTACTACATACAAAGGTTCGAGACCGAGTTACAACTCCATAACTTACTCGAAGGCGACGAGTCCGCGGCAGCGCGAAGAAGTCTGTTGTTGTCGAAGGTGGGGCCAGCGGCATTTAAAGTTCTGGTGGACCATTTTCGGCCAGAGGCGGTTAATACCAAATCATACAACGAACTAAAGGGAACTTTAGGGCGACAGTTTAAGAAAGACACTTGTATCATAGCAGAACGAGTCAAGTTCACTCTACGACATCGAAAAGAAGGGGAGACAGTGACACAGTTCATTATCGCTCTCCGAGCGATTGCGGGAAGCTGTGCATTTGGCGCGTCGTTAAACGAACGCCTTCGGGATCAGTTAGTGATTGGAATCAGCAATGACTCGTGGCAGCAGGAGTTGTTCAGGACACACACAACAAATGACGCGACCTTACAGCAGGTGGAAACAACAGCATTGATTTTGGAACAGGCGGCAACGCAACAACAAAGAATACGGGAAATGGCACGTGGGGAACAACCAACAGAGACAAATACTCGGAAGGTAACAACAAGACTTCGCGGGAAACAAGAGAAACACATAAAGCAAAGTGTTTTAGAACTAAAGAAAGGTTCGGATTGCCTGAAGTGTGGGCGTCGGAAACACCCAAGGGGAGAACATTGCCCAGCTGAAGGATCTTCATGCAGGGCTTGTGGAGAACTAAACCATTTTGCAAATGTCTGTATTAAATCAGGAAGAGCAACAATACAGGGATCAAGTCAAACACAGCTGCATGCAATGGGAATGGAAGCAGAACAGGAAGACTGGAAATCACAAGACAGTGACAGTGGGGAAGAGATCAACACAGTGAAGATCAGGGCATTGAAAGCATACTCAGCGACAGTGGAGGTCCTCATCAACAGAAAGCTTATCACTATGCAGTATGATCCTGGAGCAGCAAAATCTGTAATTAGCAAACGAGTATGGACATTAATCGGATCACCGCCTTTGAAACCTACTGGATCTTTGGTAGCGTATACCAATGTGGCTGTTGAAACCTTGGGAGAAGCATTGGTTGAAGTCAAAGCTTTTGGGTTGATGCGGAAGGTGTTAGTCATGATAGTGGCCAGGCATGACACCCCTTTATTTGGATTGGACTGGTGCATAGAATTTGGTGTTCAGATGCCCCCGGGGGTGAAGATAGGCAGCATAAAACAAGGAGATACGGGAACGTTACAGGGACAACTGGATTCTGAAGTACAGGCACTTATTACGGAGTTTGGGCAGCTGTTTGAGGACAAACCTAGTACAATCATTGGACACAAGGCAGTCGTACACTTGAAGAGTGGAGCTATTCCGAAGGTGCATTCAGCCCGTCCTATACCTTTTCCAATGAGGAGAGCAGTTGAAACTGAATTGGAACGCCTAGTGGAACAAGGTGTCATAGAGGCGGTGGATGCATCCACAACCCCTATAGAATGGGCATCCCCAATTGTTTGTGCCAAGAAGTCAAGTGGGGAAATCCGCATCTGTGTGGATTTCAAAACGACCATTAATCCACACATTTACATTGATCCACACCCATTACCCAGATTCGAGGAAATAATGAGCAGATTGAGTGGGAGCAGGTATTTCACAAAGCTGGATCTCAGGGATGCATATCTTCAGATGGAGGTGGATGTTGCATCTCGGAAGTATTTAGTGGTAGCCACACATGCTGGCTATTTTCGCTACAAGCGTCTACCATTTGGGGTAAATTTTGCTCCAGCACTATTTCAGAAGATGATGGACAAGGTTTTGACTGGTTTACCCCAGGCAGCAGCTTTCATTGATGATATCATCGTTGGTGGGAAGACAAAACAAGAACATATAACACTTCTTCGAGAGGTGTTCCTCAGGTTACAACGTATCAATGTTCGCATAAAAAAAGCTAAGTGCAAGTTCATGGTCACGGAAGTTACATACCTGGGACATAGAATTGATGAGCATGGCATCCACCCAACAGAAGAACACATTGAAGCTTTGAGACAAATGCCTACGCCAACTAACAAAAAGGAACTGCGCTCTTTCCTAGGATCCATGAATTTTTATTCAAGGTTTATCCCGCAGCTACAATCTATGTGTGCACCGCTACATGTACTGGTCAAACAAGATGTGAAGTGGACTTGGTCAAGGGAGAATGATTGTTTGTTTAAAAAGCTGAAGGGTATGTTGACTGCAAAGGACACATTAATGCATTACAGTTCTGATTTACCACTGGTGCTGACAACGGATGCAAGTGATCACGGTGTTGGGGCTGTACTGATGCATCAACTTCCTGATGGTACGGAGAAGCCAGTGGCATACGCATCTAGGATTTTAGACCACAGAGAAAAACAGTACTCCACCATTGACAAGGAAGCATTGGCCATAATATTTGGTGTAACAAAGTTTTATCAGTACATTTATGGTCGGAAGTTTTTGTTACGTTCAGATCACAAGCCACTGGAAAGGATTTTGGGTGCACAAAGAGAAATCCCCAAAATGGCAGCAAACAGATTGCAACGATGGGCAATCACCTTGAGTGCATTTGACTATGAACTTCAGTATGTTCACGGAAAACACAACATCATAGCTGACCCATTGTCAAGAATGCCTCTGCAAACATCTACTCCTTCTACCAGTGAGAGGATGGGGCACAAGTACAATTTGTTGAACCTCAGGGTGGACGATTTGCCCATGACAAAAAGTGAACTAAGGAGCCTGACATTAAAAGATGCAGTGTTAAAGCAAATCTGCAGCTATGTGGAGCGAGGCTGGCCACAGGATAGGGCAAGGATACCGGAACATTGTGTGACATTTTATGAAAAGAGAGAGTCGCTGTCGTTCGAGGAGGGCATATTATTATGGGGCGGACGAATTGTAGTCCCAGAGGTGTTTAGGAAAAAGGTTTTACAGACACTTCATGAGGGGCACCCAGGAATCTGGGCTATGCGAGCTCTTTCACGCTTTTACGTCTGGTGGCCAAAGATAGATGACGAAGTGGAACAATATGTGAAAGGATGTGATCGGTGCCAAGAGAACAGGACAAGGGAGCCGGAAACACTATTATATTCCTGGAACATACCATCGGAACCATGGTCTCGCATACATGTCGACTATGCAGGGTCGTTTGAAGGTAAATACTGGCTGGTTGTGATCGATGCATACTCGAAATGGCTGGAGATAAAGGAATGTCAGTCAACCACAGCTGCAGTAACAATCAAACTCCTACGGGAAATGTTCTGTCGTTTGGGGGTTCCCAAGCTGATTGTGTCTGATAACGGACCACAGTTTGCGTCATTGGAGTTTAAACATTTCTGCATTAGTAACAATGTCACTCATGTTCGGTCTACACCATATCATCCGAAGACAAACGGTTTGGCCGAGAGGGCTGTCCGAACTTTCAAAGAAAGAGTGACCATGTCGAGACAGCACACAGAGGATCTGGAATTAAGGGTACAAAAATTCCTAATCTCCTACCGCAACACACCTCAAAAGTCAACAAACAGGGCACCCTCAGAGCTGCTGATGGGAAGGCGACTCAGAACTAAATTGGACCTTCTAAAACCGGACACATCTAACACAATGGACAAGGCACTAGTGAAGCAGAAGTTATATCACGACAGAGGGGCTAAACCAAGATGGTTCTTTGAAGGTGAATCCGTATGGGTGCAGACAAATGACAAGGGCTATGAGGCTGGAAAGATTGTAAAGCGTCAAACTGACCACTCGTATTTGGTGATGATACAAGGCATAGTGAAAAGAAAACATGCAGATCAGCTGCGATTAAAAAGTGATACATCTACATGTACATCAAATGGTGATGAAAATGAACAGAGTGTGAAAGTCAGTCACAATTGCACCCCAGACCAGAAGGAAGTGTTGAACCACGGCCATTGAGGCTGGAACACAGGGAGTCCGATGCAAGTGAGTCAACACAATCAGGGACAAGGGATACCCAAAGCAGTAGGCTGGAAGCAGGGTTAGGCCAGGACCAAGTAGAGACAGAACCAACTGGGAGTGCAGGGGTTTCCCAGGCAGAGGCAGAATCTCTCACTGGGAGCACAGTAAATAATGATCTACAAGGGATAGGAGGAGAAAGAGGTGAAGATGAGAACACAGGGTCCCAAAGAACTCGACCTACTCGAACACGGAAACCACCAGTACGGCCATACGACAAGTATTTGCAGTTTCCTGGAGCAAAATGAACAAAGGGGGGAGAAATGCAGTATCATAGGACATAAACATGTGATAGGGATGATGTAATAGTTGTGATTGTACGGTGTGCTTAGATTAGAGCATGCGCGCATGTTTTGGAGTTGGGATGTAGATTTGTGCTGGCATTAAGTTATCCTACAATGACCACATCGTCTATTTGCACAATGTACATTGTTTGAGTGCACTAAGAACACTGTTTGTGGACGCGACCTCCAGGGCCACCGTAATTTCTCCTAACAGAGTGTTGATTCCATTGTATGAAAACCAAATTCTGTTTTAATGTGATAAGCGATGACATGGCTGTGACACATTCAACGGCGAGCTAAAAACGAGCCATTGCGCATAAAAGTTTCATGGTAGATAGGAATTGCTTGCCTGCAACGTTTTTTGACGTTTTTGAGGAGGTCCCATCATTGGAAAAGAAAATAAGCAATGTTGACTTTATACTCTAATTAGAAAGCAGTACATCCTTAACTTGGATATTGCGTACGATTTTATATACAATACTGCGTGAAAGAGCGCTCAAAGCTTCATAATCCAGGCAAATTTCAAGTTTTATCGTCTTTAAACTATATCGAGAACTAGATTTTCTAAAATACCTACCTCTCTTAACCTTCGTAAAAACCAGTCACAATTTTTATGGCAGATATTTGAATATGCAGAAGTATACGTTACGTGAAATGATTTGAAAGTACCTACCCGGACCCCCTAGGAAACACGGTCCGTCTTATAAATTGTGCATCCAGGGAATCGTCAACCAGGGTGTGCTCAACTGCGTGACCCCAAGCCATCCCAATGTTCTTCCCCAACCTGCTAAATGTCACGTTGCAGGTGCGTATTGCCGGTGGGCCCCTGTCCAATGCCCTGCAGTTCACTTACTATCAAAGAGGACTAGTTCTAGTTAGTGTTGCAGTTTTATTCGCATTACTGAGCTGTGGAGAAACTTTAATAACTTGTAAAGGGAAAGCGGTTGTTGAATTAACCGTAATTTTTTTTTTCAATCCTGTGCCCTTATTATGGTATATAACTTACATATTCATAATAGGTACCACGTGAGCATTAATCTCGTACCCAGGCCACGCTCTGGCAATTCCCTCTTGCAGCACGTATCATTTTATCACTTTCAGGTCGCTCAATTATATCATGACGGTAGGCTGGGTGCCATGCGTACAAGTGCGTAACAAGTTCATCAGCAGCTCCCATATTGGTGGCGACTGCTTTCTCCTAGAAGCGGTAGCCCACTGGTAGAAGCTTGCTCTTCTTGCTTCTGAAAAGAATCGTTTTGGCTCTGATCAGCACCATGTTTAGCAATGACGTCATTAACAAATGATATTCATTTCAATATGTCCGCTGTTTTTCAACCTTCCGACTTGAAGCGTCTGATTCCGATACAGATACCATTTGACTGCCTACATGCTCACTTTTAGGCAGGATAAAATGTGCCTTAAAGAAAATCCTGACCTAACACTTTTCCACCTCAAATTGGCCTTCGTTGGCAAGCAGAACTCAAACTGTGTCCCGGGTTCGAAATCGATATATGTTTCAACGATCAGCGCAATCCGTTGCGAAACAGTGGAGAAATGGGCTAAAAAGTGTGTGTTTGGAGCAATGATAGAAAATAAAAGAGTACGGGCCTGAAAGTAACTCAAGTTGACAGTTCATTTTCAATGCTACTTATTGCCAGATCGCTAGTAAAAGCTTAATCCTTTTTTTATCATACCACTAGGCTACGAAAATCAAGAGAATTGTACAATTGCTGAAAAATTTTTAAGATCAAGTATCGTAGTATCATCCACGGTACAGTAAACTGAAGTGACAGTGGCACGTGACAAATCTAGTGTCTATCTTGCAATGTGAGAACAGTCCTTAAGCTTCGCGTTGATTGGTGTTACCAACTTCTCCAGTTCTTTCAGTTTTTCCGCGTGATGATGGCCCTCTGCAGACTTGTTCTTGTGTAGCCACATAATCACCTCATCAGACTTGTCCAGCAATGCTTTGTGGTCATGCTCGCTAAGATGTTGCTTAGCCTCCTCCGTGCTGCCTCTCAGTTCCACGACACAGCTCACCAAATCGCTCCTCGACATAATATATACCAGCTTTTCTAGTCTTTACTTCAATCCTGGCTTTTTGTTTATTTATATACAATTCAGAAGGTGTTGACACCCATGTCATATACCCACGGGGCCACGCCGACGACCGCAGCATTGTATAACTTTAAAAATCGTAGCAGTACATGCATGTAATCGGTATAGGTATGACGGATAATATACTAGAAGAGCTAGAGATAGGAGTCTTTGATCTATAGTTGTGGCATGTGAAATGCACGATTATATAGAGGTATATATAACTGACTTCCTTATCCTTTATATACAGGCTAAATACAGCCGGCTTCCTTACAAGTTACATGCAACCATGCACTGTTATAACCGCGCAACTAAATTCTACATATATAATTACTGTAGACTGCATACTATAGTATAAGGAGGGTTGCAGTCGGAATATAGTCTGTGATTGAATATAGGAGAAAATACACGTCACTCCCTCTCTACTAGATAGCATTGTCTTGTATTGAAGGCAAGGTAATGACTGATGTATACACACATCCAAACATATCTCCCTACTGAAGCTGTGTTCTCCAATAAGTGCTCCCCACCTATCCATGCAGGTAGCATATATAGTTCAGTGCATGCCGCCTATAAGAGGCGCCCAACCTCTTCCTTCCTCGGAGGGACTTCATGCAGTTTGATCAAGAAGATGAATTGATAGGCTACATCACACATAATTGTCCCTCCACAGTCAGTGTATAACTTTTTGAAATCAATCTCTCCTCTTATCTCCATGCCAGCTAGTATGAAGACTTCCGTTGGACAATGTACCTTTTTGCAATATCGGATGATTTATGACCGACTCTAAGTTTTCATATCTGTATCGCGTGCATATCTACAGTGATAGTAGATGGCAATCACTCTTGTTTAACGAATGCTACAGTGTACGTTTCGCGGGACGGTCACTCGACGGTGCGAGTGAACATCGCTCTTTTGTGCTGCCTCTCTGTTCCACTGCACAGCTCACCAAATCGTTCCTCGACATAATCCATATGTGTTGATAAAGTGGATCTACCATTGCCAATTGCACATGTACACACACACAACTAGAGATCCAGTTAGAGTATTTTTGTTTATTGAGAAACAATCAGGTATATGGCGGGATGATGTTGCCCTGATCTGTATTCATTACCAGGCTGTGACCATGCAGCATTACATCTCTATGGAGGATCAAAATTGATTATATGCATAATAATACTAAGAAATGCAATGAAACTGCATGAATTGCGTCACTAGAATGCAATCGGAGAACAGCCCTTAAGCTTAGCGTTGATCGGTGTTACCAACTTCTCCAGTTCCTTCAGCTTTTCTGCACAATGCTGCTCATCTCCAGACTTGTTCTTGTGTAGCCAGATAATCACCTCATCGGACTTGTCCAGCAATGCTTTGCGGTCATGCTCGCTAAGATGTTGCTTAGCCTCCTCCGCGCTGCCTCTCAGATCCACGACACAGCTCACCAAATCGTTTCTCGACATAATGTGCTAAAGCGTGAAGTCACTGGCTGTATAGATTACTTATATACCGTTTGTGTTTATTGAAAAACAATTAGATGAAAATGAGGTATGATGGACGTTGCACTGAACTGTATTCATTACTATGTATTCTGGTGTAACAGTGTAATGAACTCAATTCAGGTTGTATTGACACCGTGACCCAGGTTCTTCAATCCCTTTCTCTATATATAAAGAGTGCACCTCTCCCACTCCCGCTATGAACGCCCTACAATCACATGTACAGGGCTGGCGCAAGTATAAATTGACTTTAATTCCTCGCAGACGAAAATAATAACAGTTAATTAAAAGTATATATGCGCGTGCCATGCACCATTAGTGCGCGCACGTGTTATGAAAGTTACCAAGAAAGGTCACGAGAGGTACGTACGTCTGGTGACATTGGCCACTAGTGCATATTCAAACATGCCCTTGTAATTTAATCACGTAACGCGTCACATGAAAAACATTATTCACAATCTCAAGTCACATGAACGTGGCACAACGGCGGTTTCGTTGCATACTACAGTCTACATGGACCTTATGGTAGAAAAGCCTGACAAACGACGGAAGATTGAAATTATACTGACTCCATGCAGAAATGCCGTTACTGTTTTACGTAGCTCGTCAAAAGCTTTAGGGAGCAAGTAACTTGCCACCCGCACCAGTCGGAACTCGGAAGGGTATAACAAAAACATCTCTCACAAGTAAAAAGTGCTTCACAGCCGATTCCTGTGGTTTACGCAACTGCGAATTTTAGCTCAGAAATGTATGGATAGCGGCCATATTAATTAAGGAATGCAATAAAACCGCTAGAGGTCACTTGACATTATGTAAGCTGTAATCTGACTGCGGGGTCGCTCGAATTTTGTATCGGAATAAATAATTAGTGGCCGACGTGTTAGTCCCCAGTCCACGGTACGGTACGTCGAAGTACGTCAGCGGTCGCATCACTCGCATGGCTTGCGAGTTGCGAGACTGGAAAGGCCGGCCGGTGCATTGATTTTGATGAAGCCCCTGACACTTCACTGTGAATATGATTATTTTAACACACACGCACACAAGAACAAGTCTGGAGAGGAGCAGCATTGTGCAGAAAAGCTGAAGGAACTGGAGAAGTTGGTAACACCGATCAACGCGAAGCTTAAGGGCTGCACTCCGATTGCAAGATAGACACTACATGTAGATTTGTAACGTGCCACTGTCACTTTTACTGTAACGTGAATGATACTACTGGCATCCAGCCTGGCGTGGAAGTGCATGCGCATTACCGTCATGATATATAATTGAGCGACCTGAAGATGATAAAATAATACATACTGCAAGAGGGAGTTGCCACAGCGTGGCCTGGGTACGAGATTAATGCTCACGTGATACTTATTATGAATATGTAAGTTACGTAACACGGCTGTTTCAATTGGACAAAAAGGGGAAAATAAATTCATTACGGTTCAACAACCGCTGTCTCTTTACAAGCTCATTAAAATGAACCGAAGCGTGCACGTGACTATGCAGCTACATGTCGGTCTATAAATGACTCATGTATGTTTTACTATAGTATTTGGTACTTTTAGTTTATTTAGCTCTATAGCTACGGTAATAACCTGTTTTCTGAGGAAAAGAATCTGCGATCCATCCCATTCACGTCTTGCCTCAATTCCGGCCTGCACATTAGATCAATCGCATGATGAAATACTAATTAACCACACATGCAAAATTGAATTTCGTTAATGGGAGGATTTGGTTAGATCGATATAGACCCCGCTTGGCTAGAACAATGTGCAAGCCTGCAAATCCAAGGATGGTAACATGCAGAACGCAGCATAGATTACAGTATGCATTACGTCATTCTTATGCATTACGTCATTCTCAAAGGGGGGATCCGGACCACTGTCAATATGTAACGCACTTATATGGACGCCGGCTTATAACGATACATAATTTGAAGTTAAAGTATGTAAACTGAAGTACAGCCGTATTTGTGAAAAAGGAAATCAGGGAGCTAGTTTGTTGGGTGGTTGCGCTTATAAATGGGACTAGTACCGACCATTTGAAGTTTTGGGTGAAGCTGTACTTGGAAGCTGACTCTGTGATGTGCTCAGTTCACCAGCCAGCATTACAAACATGTGACAACTGAGTATTTTTCGTCATTAAAAAAAAAAATCTGTTCAGGATTCTAATAACACCACCGTGCTAGCCGTGTTTTAAAATAAATAGGTGTATGTGGATTTTTTATGACAGTGTCAACAACGAGGTCATGTATTACATATGGAAAAATAATAAAACACTTACTCATGCATGTACAGAGAAAATTATACATGTATGTGTGTATGTTTTTCAAATATAGATTCTGCATTCTTTGAATGTTTTCCATGGTCTACAGGTGTGGATATTCAGTTTGTGAGCATGCAAGTGTCCCCTTTCCAGTTCTCAAAACACTACAGCAAAATCTAGTCAGTGCCACTAAAATCCACCATGTAACATCAGGATTTAAAGTACTAACCTTCAAGTTGTGATTCATCTACAAGGTTAATCACTGATGATTGGACCAATCCTGCTCTTCAGAGCCAATCAGAGGAGAGGGGCAAGGAGGTGGCCTAGCTGGAACCTTGCACCAAATCAGTTAATTGCTTATATTTTATTTTACCCATGCAAAATATTACAATGGGAGCACTTTTATTGCTGATTTTGTAAAGAACTGGCCTGGTGACTCGACCATTCGTGATGACAGACCAGCATCCTCAAGGTCAAGGACTTGAGGAAAGAGAAATGATAGTTAATCGATGGAAATTAGCCTTGGGCTGATTGGCATGAAATTAAGTAATTTATACATGCAAGGCCAATTAAAATCTTGATGTAATAATTTCTCTCCATATATTTTTGCAGATACTGGTGATGGTGAGGAAAAAGTGATATCTCAGGGGAAATGTATTTCATATTTGGTAGCATTATTGGAGGCTTGCCAAGCAACTGTACAAAGGGAGACATGAAGAACTGCTTATCAAGATGTAATGAACCTGACCACATTTTCAAGAGTTCTGAACCATTGTGCTCAGTGTCTCATCAGTAGAGAACAATTGTATTTGTACACCATAGGCCTTTTATTTGTACTGCAAACGCCTGTTATAAAGTAATGTGGATGTAATTATTATCCGTTACCCATCGCTAATTAAATACATTACATGCAGACATGTCTATCAATGCTTTGCGCAGGGCAATCCCAGGATTGTCAGGATGCATGCTTTGCGCACGAGCAATCCCAGGATTGCGCGGCCAATCCATGGCTTGTACCACAAACCATGGATCCATATATAATATATGCATATGTGTGTTTTCATTATGTGTAAAAAAAAACGCGTGAAATCTAAAATCTGCGAATTAAAAACTGTTGTACCGCAGAATATAAAGGTTTACGTTCTCAATTGCTATCTATGACCGTACAGTATAATAATAATATTATTATTATTTTCGTGCATGCTCGATTATAAACGCATTCTACACGTGTACGGTTGAGACCTTGCATAGTTATACATGAATTTACGATCGTGCATGCAAGAGACTAGCGTCATCATGCAAGAGACTAGCGTCATCTTGTATATGAATTATTGCTATATTCTTCCGTATGTCAGTGTATAATTATATATACATGTATGTATCAAATTTGGTGCGGTTTTGGAATTCTCGGGAACTGTAACCTGCACATCAGTCATGTATGGTTTTTCGCAAATTTACAGAATTTGGGCGAATGCGGTTAGAAGCTTACACTGATGTCAATGACGTTGTTATAGAAAAATTGTAGACGACCGCGCATTAATTGGTGCATGCATGGCAAAGCTGTTGCATGGTTTTCATTGTTTCTGCAAACCGCGCTAAATCAGCAAGTATGATTAACCATCATGACAATTAATGCAAGTAACGAGCGCCATTATATTCTACATTCGTAGGTTATGCTATAGCTGCACTGCACAATGTTTCGTCAGCTTTAATTGCATCATTATGTGTGGTTGAGATTAATTATTGAAAACTATAATACAAGCTATCCTAATATCAATGCATGTAGTAGCAACAAATTAGACCTAATTCCCTATAAGCTGCGTATAGTAATCCACACATTTATTTTTACTATGATAAGTTAAATTAAAATTCATTACTGAATGGTCTATATATAAAAAGTGTTGCAACGGGAGTCGAGTATAAGTTTTTTTTATTTTATTTTTTAAAAGCGTTAACATTTTACTTGTCAGCTGCAGCTCGAATCATTAATGTTAATAGACATGTGCACATTACACATATCAACTACAAACAAACGGTCGGTCACTGATTGCTAAAAGGACCGCCATGACACCTATAGCGTTGATTGGTGTTACCAACTCTGTTTTTCAGCGTGATGGTGGCCCTCTGCAGACTTGTTCTTGTGCAGCCAGATGATCACCTCATCGGCCTTTTCGTGCAACGTCTTCAGGTCGTGCTCACTAAGATGTTCCATAGCTTCCTTAGCTTCCTCCAGTACACAGCTTTCCATGCAAATCGCTCCTCGACATGATCTATACTCCGTTCGTCGATCTTTCCGGGTATTGTTGATCGTTGTTGCATTTATATAATTATTGCTTAATGATAGATCGTCACCTACGCGTAATCTATTATTATTTCTGTTGTTTAATACAAATGGTAAACGACATACTCGGGGTATTCAATGTCGTCTTTACTTCACTAGTTCACGGATGGCACTAACAATCTTCTTAAGCTTTGCATCGGAGTCTACGTAGCCATCCCCATTCTGTAAAGTCGCAAATTATGTTAACTACGGCGACGCTGTACACGAATCAGAGATAGCACACCTTTTTGGAGTGAACAAGTTTGCCGTCCACTGACACTTCAAGCCACCCAGTAATGCCAGGAGTCGACTCTCCAGTCTAAAGGATATACGCACGATAACTAAAACAAAAGCCATAGCCGCTGTACTTACCAATGAAACTGATCCACAGCTAGAACATAGCATCATTGGAAAGCATTATAGATGGTGCACATCACTCTCATTCTCACACTTTCCTCATCTTCACTCACACCTACCTCATCCTCACTCCCACCTACCTCATCCTCACTCCCACCTACCTCATCCTCACTCACACCTACCTTATCCTCACACACCTACCTCATCTTCACTCAGATCACCTCTTACACCTTATCCTCACTCACACCTACCTCATCGTCACTCACACCTACCTCATCCTCACTCACCACACCTCTTACACCTCATCCTCACACCTGCCTGGATTTCCTGTTACACCTCATCCACACTTACACCTCTTACACCTCCTCATCACACCTCTTATCACTGACACCTTTTACACCTCACTCACACCTCTTACACCTTCTCACTGACACCTCTTACTCACACCTACTTCATCCTCACTCACACCTCTTACACCTCATCCTCACACCTGCCTGGATTTCCTGTTACACCTCATCCACACTTACACCTCTTACACTTCCTCACTGACACCTCTTACACCTACCTCATCCTCACTCACACCGTATACACCTCCTCACTCACACCTCTTACACCACTTCACTCACACCTCTTACACCTCACTCACACCTCTTACTCACACCTACCTCATCCTCACTCACACCTCTTACTCACACCTACCTCATCCTCACTCACACCTCTTGCACCTCATCCTCACACCTGCCTGGATTTCCTGTTACACCTCATCCACACTTACACCTCTTACACCTCCTACACCTCCTCACTCACACCTCTTACACCTCTTCACTGACACCTCTTACTCACACCTACCTCATACTCACTCACACCTCTTACACCTCATCCTAACACCTGCCTGGATTTCCTGTTACACCTCATCCACACTTCACCCCCTCATCACACTTTTTACACCTTATCACTCACACCTCTTAGACCTCCTCACTGACACCTCTTACACCTCCTCACTGACACCTCTTACACCTCCTCACTGACACCTCTTACACCTCCTCACTGACACCTCTTACACCTCCTCACTGACACCTCCTCACCGACACCTCTTACACCTCCTCACTGACACCTCTTACACCTCCTTACTGACACCTCTTACACTTCCTCACTGACACCTCTTATTCACACACTGCCTCATCCTCCCACTTCTCTCCATCTCATCTCACAAGTAGATCTACTCACTTCATACTTACACCCCCTTTTCACATGTTCATGGCCATTGTCCCTCCTCCTCCCCCTTCTGCCAGGGTCATTTCATAACCACAGAAGCCATGTTTATATTTGTAAATTCTGGTTCCACAAACCATACGCTACCATACATTCCCTCTTTGGTCCAAAGAATATAAGGCACTGCAGAAATCTGGAAATTTATCGCTTCTCGGCCTCTTGGCTAAGATCAAGTAGAAATAACTGTTCTTACGAGTGTAATATCTCGTATGAGGACAATGTCCTCACGATATTACATCAATTTTTGAAACCTGGGACTCGGAGTGAAGCTTGCTTCGCCGGCCCCGCGGGTTGCCCCAGTATTGCACTACCTCTGGGTGCGGCCCATCCCCTTTGGGGGAACACAAACAAATAAAAGATCAGACTTATACAAAGCGGAACGTAAAATACTTGTGGGTCCTTGTGTTCCAATTGGCACAACCACCGAATATACAGAAAATCTGGCTGTATTAGTTTGTTCACATCGGGTAAAAGGAAAAACAATATCGCGTAAGGTCACCCATGCAGGGAGACCAATATAAGGCAGCCAGAGACCAGGGTAGAGCGTACTATGCAAGGCGTAGGGTCTAACAACTGATCTATACCAAAGTTAGCATATGCGTATTTTTGACATTATATACACAATTTTAATTATACGTGAAATATGATTATGATACACGAATAAATAAAATACACTAACTACAAAGTTAAGTTTAGGTTCATGTATCACCCTCCTGGATGATATATATCTTAGGAGAGACCGGGCATTGTTAAGTGTTAAGTTCAGGCGGCCATACAAGTTAGAGACCACCTTGGACTTGGGGGTGTTGGTCCTTGTGGCAAGGAGTGAAGCAAGTCTTGAGATAGCTTCCCTGCCCCAATTAAGCTCCATATGATTCCACCACAAGCGGAATACAAGTCCATCCCAGCTCAGAGCACTTAGCATCATTAGCTGAGTGCTTTCTTAGCTCTGCAGCAACTGCTGCTGACCCTGCTGTGAGACCCGCTTCAGAGAGAAGGGGTGGGTTTAGCGGAGAAGTCACAGAAAGGTCAAAAGCAGCAGGCTTGCCACAGAAGCTAGGATTATATATATGTTTAAAACCCCTCCTCTAATACGGCCCCTACGCCCCTTTTGCACTTATGCGAAACCACAATCAGCTCCAAGCAGTAATGAATATATAATCTTTATCACAATATTACATCTGCATTATTAGTAGGTGTAGTAGTGTAGTCTCGGCCCCAGACCCAACGGACGCAGCTGCGGATGGATTACATCACCTGACGCGTAGCGGTGGATGTAATCCATCCGCAGCTGCGTCCGTTGGGTCTGGGGCCGAGACTACGCATAGTGGCGGCTGGAAGATGAGATCGGATAGATTACGATACCCGTACAGTTTTTGTACATGTACGGTAGCGAATTACGACAGCGAATGCCTAATATAAAGATGCCTAATGAGAAGATCTATTCTCATAATATAACAATAAAGTCATAGTTATTTAATGGACCTTTTGCCTTCTGATGTCACAAATTAATTGGTTGTGATTGACATAACATAAGTCCTTATAGGAACTTCACGAAGAAACACAGTGTCATAGTATATATAGAACTGCACATCATTGGTTTTCACCACTATATGCTGCTTTAAAATTTAATGAGCTCCTTTTGACATCTCCGTCTTATTATATGGTTTCATGTGTATGCCCATATGCATGCTGTTATCAGTGTAATGCGCTGGCCATTGTTGAATAAAACGTTGAGCCGGCCTGGGTGTTAACACCTCCTGTCAGTGAATTGAGTCCACTGCACTGGATTGAAGGAAACAGCAGGAGGTCATTGAGGACAGCTAGCTATATAGGAAGGAAGAAGATAGGAAAGAAAGGTGCCTGCATCATTGGAGTGTTAATGAGCAGAGCATTAGCTAACTCTTCTATAATGTGCCATGGGTCATATACAACAAATGTAATCCGCCATTAAGTTGTTACTAATAAGAAAAGCTCACAACTAGATCAAACACACCAAATCTAGTATTATGCATGTATGTTATATGTACCTAGCTCACTTCTATTTTGATCCTCCATGCATACTCCGTCGTAATGATATTTGAACCGCGGAGTTAATTTGAACCGCTTCCGAAAAAACGAGATAATATCTCGGGATAGGAACGGGATTTCGCTATTGGACTTTTTTCTGTATGTAGGTAATAGATTAACGGATCCCAAGACTATAAGTATTTGGCCACATGGGCGCGTAAAACAAAGGATTGGCGCACAAAAAGTTTTAATTTAATTGTTAAATTAGTCTTCCTAGCCGAAAAACGCGGCGTCATGGAGGGTAACGGTGGAGAGGGGGCAGCTGCAGAGGGGCCTAGAAGGAGCCCACGGGGTGGGGGAGCCATCGTGTCTTACGTGACACCTAAACATTCTCCTGGAGACGCTGCTAACGGCCGTGCTTGCCTTCAAGGCAGTCGAGGTCCCAAAGGGCTCCAAGAAAGCAGACTTGCAGAAGCTTGCCAAAGATGCCCTCAAGCTGCCCATGAGCAAGGAGCCTACTCCCTTGCTTGCTCTGCCTGCCCCACCTACATGCAACTCTACCGTAGCCGCTGGGCAGCCGGGCCCGAGCTCCGCAGCTATGCCAGATGAGCCCGATGATGACGGGGGGTGGGGGGAGGAGGGAGCTATAGTGATTCAGACTCTGATACCGAATGATATGCCTCAATTTAGTAATGATGAGGGATCATGTGCTAGGGATGTAGGTGTGTGATCAATTAAAATTATCTGGATAGCATCAATTTTTGCATGAATATATCGTGATTTTTTCGCTCTGGTTCAAATTAAAAATTGCGCCTGGATTTCACTGGCCGGTTACATGTACATGTGAGCGCCTCTCATGCATGCCAGGATCCCGCCTAGGACTAAGCATTCTTAAGTAATGTGAACGGTTTTTCGCAAATAGGTTCAAATATCATAACGGCGGAGTAGAGAAGTTGTGTGTACAATGCTGCATGGGTCATGTCAGCCTGGGTGTAAACACCTCTTGAATTGAGTCCATTGCACGATACACAATAATGAATACAGTTCAGGGCAACGTCCGTCATATCTCAGTGATTGTCATCTAATTGTTTCTAATAAACACAAAGGGTATACTTCAACTGAATCTGTATATAGCCGGTTTTGTGTGTGCAACTGGCAATGATAGACCCACTTTATCACTCATGCATTATGTCGAAGAACGATTTGGTGAGCTGTGCCGTGGAACATGAGAGGCAGCACAATGCAAAAACAAAAGAGCGATGCTCACTCGCACCGTCGAGCGACCGTCCCGCGAAACGTAGCACTAAAGTGATCGCCATCTATGTTATCACTACAGATATATGCATGAGTGCATACCAGCTGCTTTAAAGGAGAGCGGAGCAGCTATATATAATATATTGTCTACTAATTGTTATACAATGCTGGGTCGGCGGGGGTGTATACCTTCTGAATTGAGTCCGTTGCACTATTACAGCGGGAATGAATACAGTTCAGTGCAAAGTCCTTGATTTTCAAACGGGTGTGATGTGTATATAAGTAAACATACAGCACTGATCATCATCCGAGTCGATCCGACAAGCGAAGACTTGAAAAGCTGGTATACATTATGTCGAGGAAGGATTTGGTGAACTGTGTCGTGGAACTAAGAGGCAGCACGGAGGAGGCTAAGCAACATCTTAGCGAGCATGACCGCAAAGCATTGCTGGATAAGTCCGATGAGGTGATCATGTGGCTACACAAGAACAAGTCTGCAGAGGAGCAGCATCATGCAGAAAAGCTGAAGGAACTGGAGAAGTTGGTAACACCGATCAACGCGAAGCTTAAGGACTGTTCTCACATCGCAAGATAGACATTAGATTTGTCACGTGCCACTGTCACTTTTACTGAACGTGTACTGGCACCCAGCCTGGCGTGGAAGGTGCATGCGCATTACCGTCATTGATTTATAATTGAGCGACCTGAAGGTGATAGATACTAAGGGATCGAGTTGCTACCGCGTGGCCCGGTACTAGATTAATGCTCACGTGGTACTTGTGAATAGCAACATATTATGCACGCTTGAACAATGTTGATTTTGGCTGACGTTCAGACGCATCATTCAGGGGTGGATCCAGGAATTTGGAAAGGGGGGGGGGGGGGGGGGGGGGGGGGGGGGGCACAGTTAGAGGCGCCGCCCCGGGGAGGGTGTGGGAGGGGGGCACCGCTCCCGCCCAGCTAGGGGGTATGGGGGAGCGCTGCAAGCTCCCCCATCGGGGCCTGGGGCAGAAGCCTACGCGTTTTGGGTTGTAAAAGCTCCGAAAACTACGCAAAAAAGCAAGCCTGTTAAATAGTAGTTATACGTGTGCAATGCATGTATTTTTTCACAAGAAATACATATTAGTTGTAGTAACTGCCAAAGTACCAGTTTATAGCGTTCGTACTTTTAAAATGTAAGTACTAAATATAGCTCAGCTTTTATACGTGATGCGATGC
>OX442430.1:6288253-6378380 GCA_949361645.1 Spongilla lacustris
GGTGATTCTGTGGCTACACAAGAAACAAGTCTGCAGAGGAGCAGCATTGTGCAGAAAAGCTGAAGGAACTGGAGAAGTTGGGTAACACCGATCAACGCTAAGCTTAAGGGCTGTTCTCCGATTGCATTCTAGTGACGCAATTCATGTAGTTTCATTGCATTTGTTAGTAGTATTATGCATATCATCAATTTTGATCCTCCATAGAGATGTAATGCTGCATGGTCACAGCCTGGTTGTCGACACCTCCTGAATCGAGTCAATTGCACTATATACACAGTAAATGAATACAGATCAGGGCAACATCATCCCGCCATGCATACCTGATTGTTTCTCAATAAACAAAAAATACTCTAACTGGATCTCTAGTTGTGTGTGTGTACATGTGCAATTGGCAATGGTAGATCCACTTTATCAACACATATGGATTATGTCGAGGAACGATTTGGTGAGCTGTGCAGTGGAACAGAGAGGCAGCACAAAAGAGCGATGTTCACTCGCACCGTCGAGTGACCGTCCCGCGAAACGTACACTGTAGCACTCGTTAAACAAGAGTGATTGCCATCTACTATCACTGTAGATATGCACGCGATACAGATATGAAAACTTAGAGTCGGTCATAAATATTATCTCATCGATATTGCAAAAAGGTACATTGTCCAACGGAAGTCTTCATACTAGCTGGCATGGAGATAAGAGGAGAGATTGATTTCAAAAAGTTATACACTGACTGTGGAGGGACAATTATGTGTGATGTAGTCAATCAATTCATCTTCTTGATCAAACTGCATGAAGTCCCTCCGAGGAAGGAAGAGGTTGGGCGCCTCTTATAGGCGGCATGCACTGAACTATATATGCTACCTGCATGGATAGGTGGGGAGCACTTATTGGAGAACACAGCTTCAGTAGGGAGATATGTTTGGATGTGTGTATACATCAGTCATTACCTTGCCTTCAATACAAGACAATGCTATATCTAGTAGAGAGGGAGTGACGTGTATTTTCTCCTATATTCAATCACAGACTATATTCCAACCACAACCCTCCTTATACTAGTATACAATCTACAGTAATTATATATGTAGAATTTAGTTGCGCGGTTATAACAGTGCATGGTTGCATGTAACTTGTAAGGAAGCCGGCTGTATATAAAGGATAAGGAAGTCAGTTATATATACCTCTATATAATCGTGCATTTCACATGCCACAACTATAGACCAAAGACTCCTATCTCTAGCTCTTCTAGTATATTATCCGTCATACCTATACCGATTACATGCATGTACTGCTACGATTTTTAAAGTTATACAATGCTGCATGCGGTCGGCGTGGCCCCGTGGGTATATGACATGGGTGTCAACACCTTCTGAACTGAGTCAGTTGCACTGTTATACAGCTGTAATGAATACAGTTCAGTGCAAAGTCCTTATAATTGATACTCAGGCTTGCATGATTTTCAAACGGAGCGGTGTGTATATAAATAAGCAAAAAGCCAGGATTGAAGAAAAGACTAGAAAAGCTGGTATATATTATGTCGAGGAGCGATTTAGTGAGCTGTGTCGTGGAACTGAGAGGCAGCACGGAGGAGGCTAAGCAACATCTTAGCGAGCATGACCGCAAAGCATTGCTGGACAAGACTGATGAGGTGATTATGTGGCTACACAAGAACAAGTCTGCAGAGGGCCATCATCACGCTGAAAAACTGAAGGAACTGGAGAAGTTGGTAACACCAATCAACGCGAAGCTTAAGGACTGTTCTCAGATTGCAAAATAGACACTAGATTTGTCACGTGCCACTGTCACTTTTGCTGTAACGTGGATGATACTATACGATACTTGATCTTAAATTTTTTTCGGCAATTGTACAATTCTCTTGATTTTTGTAGCCTATATACTAGCTATAGTGGTATAATAATAATCAAAATAAAATAAAAAAACGGATTAAGCTTTACTAGCTATCTGGCAATAAGTAGCATTGAAAATGAAGTGTGTCAAGTTATTTTCAGGCCCGCACTCTTTAATTTTCTATCATTGCTCCAAACACACAGTTTTTAGCCCATTTCTCCACTGTTTCGCAACGGATTGCGCTGATCGTTGATACATATATGCAGCGTTGCACCTTGCACCAAACTGCGCAGTCCGATTTCGAACCCGGGACACAGTTTGAGTTCTGCTTGCCAACGAAGGCCAATTTGAGGTGGAAAAGTGTTAGGTCAGGATTTTCTTTAGGCACATTTTATCCTGCCTAAAAGTGAGCATGTAGGCAGTCAAATGGTATCTGTATCGGAATCAGACGCTTCAAGTTGGAAGGTTGAAAAACAGCGGACATATTGAAATGAATATCATTTGTTAATGACGTCATTGCTAAACATGACTGAAAGTGGTTGTGCTGATCAGAGCCAAAACGATTCTTTTCAGAAGCAAGAAGAGCAAGCTTCCTTCGTAGGAGAAAGCAGTTGCCACCAATATGGGAGCTGCTGATGAACTTGTTACGCACTTGTACGCATGGCACCCAGCCTACCGTCATGATATAATTGAGCGACCTGAAAGTGATAAAATGATACGGGCTGCAAGAGGGAATTGCCAGAGCGTGGCCTGGGTACGAGATTAATGCTCACGTGGTACCTATTATGAATATGTAAGCTATATACCATAATAAGGGCACAGGAAAAAAAAATTACGGTTAATTCAACAACCGCTTTCCCTTTACAAGTTATTAAAGTTTCTCCACAGCTCAGTAATGCGAATAAAACTGCAACACTAACTAGTCCTCTTTGATAGTAAGTGAACTGCAGGGCATTGGACAGGGGCCCACCGGCAATACGCACCTGCAACGTGACATTTAGCAGGTTGGGGAAGAACATTGGGATGGCTGGGGTCACGCAGTTGAGCACACCCTGGTTGACGATTCCCTGGATGCACAATTTATAAGACGGACCGTGTTTCCTAGGGAGTTGGGTCCGGGTAGGTACTTTCAAATCATTTCACGTAACGTACTTCCGCATATTCAAATATCTGCCATATAAAAATTGTGACTGGTTTTTACGAAGGTTAAGAGAGGTAGGTATTTTAGAAAATCTAGTTCTCGATATAGTTTAAAGACGATAAAACTTGAAATTTGCCTGGATTATGAAGCTTTGAGCGCTCTTTCACGCAGTATTGTATATAAAATCGTACGCAATATCCAAGTTAAGGATGTACTGCTTTCTAATTAGAGTATAAAGTCAACATTGTTTATTTTCTCTTCCAATGATGGGACCTCCTCAAAAACGTCAAAAAACGTTGCAGGCAAGCAATTCCTATCTACCATGAAACTTTTATGCGCAATGGCTCGTTTTTAGCTCGCCGTTGAATGTGTCACAGCCATGTCATCGCATATCACATTAAAACAGAATTTGGTTTTCATACAATGGAATCAACACTCTGTTAGGAGAAATAGTAATTGGATTTATAATACACTTCTTTGGAGATTTGTGTATGTAATCCAATCAACCTTAGAGTCACATTATTTTGAGGGTACATACTCGGGACCTATGTATAAACAACTTGCATCGTTGTATTGGTCTATGAGCGTTATTATATGCAACTTTCAGAATTTTTGGACTTTGCGCAATGATTTATTTTCGCCACAGACCAAGTTATAGGATTGCGGGAGATTCATACAAAAACTGTTTGATCAGCCTGAAATGTGAATGCTTAATATGATTCAATCACATGTCATATCTCTTTTCAAGTAAAGCTGCTTCAGTACGTAATATGCTATCTGAACAGACCCTTGCCGGTCTTGTTGATTACCATGTTCGGCATGCACCTAATAAAACAATTCAAACACTATCCTGGTATTTGGGCAAAGCTAATAAAATTTCATTGTTATTTTTAAAAAGAGAGCAAGATTTACAGCAAAGAAAAGCCAATGATCAACTGAGAACAAAAACTAAACAGTATACAGACTTCAAGAAGAACAAAGTAAGCAAGATAACTTACGTTTCCAGAGGCAAAACTGAAAAAAAAAAGGTAAAGCTAATACTTTCCATATTATAGTTCATGCAACTGAAATACTGAGAAGAAACATTTCCTCAAATCTCAACAGATACATTGGAATTTATTTTTTAAATAGTTGTTAAAATCCCTTCATGGCTATTAGCTAAATGCATAGAGCAGGAGTGGAATTAACATCTCACCTGGAATGAAAAAAAAATTACTGAATGGAAAAGTGCTGTTTGAAAAGAACAGTAAATGAGATATGAAATTAATCATTTCATATTGGACAGTGGAATAAACTGAAGATGATGGAGAAGATGAATCTATATTATACATTTATGCAGTTCATAAAGATTTAGTTGTGCTTGTGTATAAGCGTGTACTATTCATATGTTTTATTAATTTATACAATTTACACAATTTAGCATTCAACACGTACCCCAATGTCTTTCAGATCATTTATTACTTGTGAAAATTTGGTTTTTAAATTGTTTAAAAACATTCAAACGGACGTGAAAAATATAGTTTTATGCATTGATAAATGCACGTTGAAATTCCACTATACAACTTATAAGGAAATACTAATACACATTCGTTGTATATAGGCCTACAACATGCCATTCTCCATATGAAATTTGGAATCGAAATGTTGAAAGACAAAATTCTTATGAACGTTTGACTATCGGCAAATTCGGCATTACGGGGATCACAGTTTTTATAGTATATCCGCATCAATCACCATACATGTACACTGATTGTTTTATCGGTACTTAAAGGCCCGTTTCTCCGGTCGGTTAGGATTAAGCTACAAAAAAGATAAAAACTGTTTTAAAAACCATTCAATATGGTTTTTAAACTGATGCATTTAGTTTTGCGTGAATATCTTTTTGAAACTTTTTTTAAAGTACCTACTTACTAAGGGTATACGGTCCCCCGGCCCGCACCGTATACCCTATGATACCGGGTTTGCCCGCCGGCCGGTCACAAGCCGGAGCCTGCATGGGGCAACCATCATCAATAGACATGCGCCACTTCAATCATCTCGCTTTAATAGTAATCATTAGATTCCAGTGTTGCCTCGCGATAATATGTCGACACCATGCACACTATCGAGCTCGACGTTGATATTTTGTAATTGCAAATACGGTGTCAGTATCGCGGCAACCCTATAGTACGTCGCATTTTTTTTGTTGTTATCATATGCGACATTCGTTACGTTCTTACATATAGACACATTACACATTATACAGCAAATGCAACTGGAAATAGACGTCCATGCCTGCCAGTCACTAACTGCATTCTCATATCAGATCAGTATTTTATAGGACCGCCATGACACTTATAGCGTTGATTGGCGTCACCAACTTCTCCAGTTCCTTCAGTTTTTCAGCGTGATGGTGGCCCTCTGCAGACTTGTTCTTGTGCAGCCAGATAATCACCTCATCGGCCTTTTCATGCATGCAACGACTTCAGGTCATGCTCGCTAAGATGTTCCTTAGCTTCCTCCGCGCTGCCTTTCAGTTCCACAACACAGCTTTCCAATTCGCTCCTCGACATAACTTTTCATGTTAAGAGTTCACTGGCTGTTTACATATACCTTAATTACTGTTGTGCACACAACAATGTAAATTAATCCGCGGTTAGGACGTTGCACTGAACTGTATTCATTATTGTGCATAGGTCGGTAGACCGGGGTATACGATCAGCACAAAAAAAAACATTGTAAGAGAAGGCGGCGAAGGGACGTTCCCCGGCCCTATTAAATACGTCATGCATCAAAAGGTTGGTAGATCGTTTTGCATTGATCTCTACTGTTCCCGAATTCGTTTGGTCCCAAAACACAAAGGCCTATATTAATTGATACATGACCGAAGGAAATCATATTCACAGTGGGAGGGACTTGGGCTTCCCCCAGCTGCTTTAATTTGAAAAGGAAATGAAACTTTCATAACACGTGCACTAAAAGCGGCAGAAATAATGGCCAATGGATATATAACTGTAACATAATTATATTCGTTACTTGACTGCATGGCCTGGCAGGCCGGGACTCACCCACAAGGCAAGCTCACTACAATTTTGATCCTCTTAGGGAGAGATCCATAGAGAAGTTGTGTACAATGCTGCATGCATGGGTCAGCCTGGGTGTCTACACCTCCTGAATTGAGTTCATTGCACTGTTACACCAGAATACATAGTAATGAATACAGTTCAGTGCAACGTCCGTCATACCTCATTTTCATCTAATTGTTTTTCAATAAACCCAAACGGTATATAAGTAATCTATACAGCCAGTGACTTCACGCTTTAGCACATTATGTCGAGAAACGATTTGGTGAGCTGTGTCGTGGATCTGAGAGGCAGCGCGGAGGAGGCTAGGCAACATCTTAGCGAGCATGACCACAAAACATTGCTGGACAAGTCCGATGAGGTGATTATCTGGCTACACAAGAACAAGTCTGGAGAGGAGCAGCATTGTTCAGAAAAGCTGAAGGAACTGGAGAAGTTGGTAACACCGATCAACGCGAAGCTTAAGGGCTGCACTCCGATTGCAAAATAGACACTAGATTTGTAACGTGCCACTGTCACTTTTACTGTAACGTGAATGATACTACTGGCATCCAGCCTGGCGTGGAAGTGCATGCGCATTACCGTCATGATATATAATTGAGCGACCTGAAGATGATAAAATAATACATGCTGCAAGAGGGAGTTGCCACAGCGTGGCCTGGGTACGAGATTAATGCTCACGTGATACTTATTATGAATATGTAAGTTACGTACCACTGCTGGTTTCAATTGGACAAAAAGGGGAAAAAAAATTCATTACGGTTCAACATGCAACCGCTGTCTCTTTACAAGCTCATTAAAATGAACCGAAGCGTGCACGTGGTGACTCATGTATGTTTTACTATAGTATTCGGTACTTTTAGTTTATTTAGCTCTATAGCTACGGTAATAACCTGTTTTTTGAGGAAAAGAATCTGCGATCCATCCCATTCACGTCTTTTGATCGCTTGCCTCAATTCCGGCCTGCACGATCGCGTGTTGAAATACTAATTAACCACACATGCAAAATTGAATTTCGTTAATGGGAGGATTTGGTTAGGGTCCGTGTATATTTAGGCTAATTCCTAAATTTTTGATTCGGTATTATCTGAAATCACCAAAGCAAGGTAATATACTCGTATATTTAGGCCACTTCGTGATTCGGTATTTCCCGCAATCACCAAAAGCAAGGTTTATGACGCAATCGGGCTCGGGCTCGCGTCCTCAATTTTTTTGTATCTTTTATGGAAACGAAAAATAACGAGAAGTAGATGGGAACGTGACGTGACCTTCATAGAACGCGACCCCGAACCGGAGCTAGAACGGACGGTACTGGTAGTACAGCTGGCCCCTCCCCCCTGTGTATTATTTTATTCTTGCAACTGTACTAATACATGTATAGAGACGCGATAGTTAACGCTAACCTTACTACATTGCCCGCCACGGACTAAACCTGTGTACGTGTGCTCGCGTTAGGTACGGCTGGTCAGAGATAATATATAAAGGGATTGGAAACAAATCACGTGCGCCATATACTTTAGCAATTTTAGCGCGCCCTATCCTTGCACGCGTGAATCGCACCTACGTTGACCAAAAAAGGGGGCGGAATTGTAGGCTTGAATTGAAGTCTTGAATGTCACAAGGTAATGAAACATCCTTTCTCAAGTTTAAATACAGTAGTCGATAGACGATCAACTAAAGATTCATTGAGTACTTATAGATTCGATTTTGCGCCATTGTTTAACCAAAAAATAAAATAAAAATGGCCATTTTTTTACTTTGGGGGGAGAATCCGTCGATCTAAATAAACTGTCCACGTCATTATTTGTGTATTTACTGCTCATAGTCTAGTATGTGCCCATCGCTATGTTGTTTGCGTATAGCATCTTCAGAAACCTCGCTATGATGTTTTGGGTACCCTTACTCTCTGGGGGAGCCACGGCTTTTTGTTACGATGGTAGCTGGTTTTAATATATTATTATGGTAGAGCTATGTTGGTTGTGTGCCCATCACATGTTTTTAAAGGTAAACCACGTCCCAATCGTTCTGTACATTTCTTCAAAGGTGATGAATGGGCAGAAGAAAATCGATGTTTCGGCACTTTCATCAGTAATAAACTCACGCAGTGTCTCCTTCCCTTTGTCCCAATTCACTGGTGGCTTGGGTACGATCATTGACCATGCTGAGTGCGAGGAATAAAGTGTCACACTCCCTCCATCCTGGGTGTCTGTTGTAAAATTTGTTCTATCTAACCGCTTGTAAGGATTCGTTCGAGGAATGCGCGCGTTGATTAGTGTTGATTGGCCCCGTTTCCAATCCCTCTATATATTATCTCTGGGCTGGTCGGCTGCTAGTTATTCTATTTGATGTGCATCATTGTCTACTTGTTGGTCGGGATAGGTCGGTTGCCCGTGGACCCCTCCCCTCCCCCCCCCTTTTGTGAAACATTACTTTACTTCATGCATGCTATGATGATGTACATGTACCGCTTTCCTGTTATATTAAACGAGTTCAATCATTGAGTCCATGTTCATGTTATTACACATAATTGCTGTATGTGTGTCTGTCTGTGCAGCTGTTAAATTGCTGTGTGTGTGTGTGTGTGTGTGTGTGTGTGTGTGTGTGAATTAGTGCAGTTGCATTGCCTAATAAAGTACTCAACATGTATGTAGATATATATTCCTCCCTGACTCCCTCTTCTCTACCCCTGCCTTTCTCTTCATACCTATGAAGTGTGGCACTGACATATTTAGTTGTCATGGTAACTAAATATGAGGCAGGTCTTATCTGGGGGAAGCTGTGACAATGTATACATCAGAGGTGACATGCATGGTGCAAAGGATGATCTGTCTCTGGGCTTAAAATGGGTTGTCAACTGTTACGTATTGCTTACTATGTAGTTTCTTGCACTCTCGTAATGAAACTATATAATGAGAATAGAAAGCTTACAATATAGGTATTTCCTTTCAAGGCACACAAGTATATCATATTTAAGTGCAAGAAGGCATGCAGCTCCATGCAATGCATGTGATGAATGTGTGGTGTGTATGTGTGTGTGGTGTGTATGTATGTGTGTATGTATGTGTGTATGTATGTATGTATGTGTGTATGTATGTGTGTATGTATGTATGTATGTGTGTATGTATGTGTGTATGTTTAAACATGTGTGTATGTGTGTGTATGAATGTATGTGTGTGTGTATGTGTGTGTATGAATGTATGTGTGTGTATGTATGTATATGTCTGTGTGTATGTATGTGTATGTATGTGTATGTATGAATGTGTGTGTATGTATGTATGTGTATGTATGTGTGTATGAATGCATGTGTGTGTATGTATGTGTGTATGTATATATGAATGTATGGTCTGTATATATGTATGTATGTATGTAATATGTGTATGTATGAATGCGTGTCTGTGTAAGTATGTGTGTGTATGTATGTATGTGTATGTATGCATGTGTGTATGTATGTGTGTATGTATGTATGTAAGTATGTATGTATGTTATGTATGAATGTGTGTATGTGTGTAGGTGGTATGTGTGTGTATGTATGTATGTGTATATATGAATGTATGTATGTACGTACGCCCATACATACATACATACATACATACATACATACATACATACATACATACATACATACATACATACATACATACATACATACATACATACATACATACATACATACATACATACATACATACATACATACATACACATATACACACACACATACATACATACATACATACATACATACATACATACATACATACATACATACATACATACATACATACATACATACATACATACATACATACATACATACATACATACACATATACACACACATACATACATACATACATACATACATACGTACATACATACATACATACATACATACACACATACATACATACATACATACATACATGTACATACATGCACACATACATACATACATACATACATGTACATACATGCACACATACATACATACACACCACACACACATACACATCACACATTCATCACATACATTGCATGGAGCTGCATGCCTTCTTGCACTTATATATGATATACTTGTGTGCCTTGAAAGGAAATACCTATATTGTAAGCTTTCTATTCTCATTATATAGTTTCATTACGAGAGTGCAAGAAACTACATAGTAAGCAATACAGATACATGACATTAGTAGCAGTTGACAACCTATTTTAAGCCCAGAGACAGATCATCCTTTGCACCATGCATATGTTAGGATGTCACCTTGGATGTATACATTGGCATACATACATACATACATGCACGCACCCATACATACATACATACATACATACATACATACATACATACATACATACATACATACATACATACATACATACATACATACATACATACATACATACATACATACATACATACATTACATACATACATACATACATACATACATACATACATACATACATACATACATACATACATACATACACACATACACACATACACACATACACACACATACATACCTACAGGCATACAGACATACATACATACATACGTACATACGTACATACATACATACATACATACATACATACATACATACATACACAGACACATACATACATACATACATACATACATACGTACATACGTACATACATACATACATACATACATACATACATACATACATACACAGACACATACATTCATATATTCATACATTCACTCAGACATATACACATCAATACATACATGCATACATGCATATATACATAAATACATACACACATACATACATACATACATACACACATACATACATACATACATGTACATACATGCACACATACATACATACATACATACATACATGTACATACATGCACACATACATACATACATACACACACACACACATACAAACATACATACATACACACCACACACACATACACACCACACATTCATCACATGCATTGCATGGAGCTGCATGCCTTCTTGCACTTAAATATGATATACTTGTGTGCCTTGAAAGGAAATACCTATATTGTAAGCTTTCTATTCTTATTATATAGTTTCATTACGAGAGTGCAAGAAATCGATATAGACCCCGCTTGGCTAGAACAATGTGCAAGCCTGCAAATCCAAGGATGGTAACATGCAGAACGCAGCATAGATTACAGTATGCATTACGTCATTCTTATGCATTACGTCATTCTCAAAGGGGGGATCCGGATCACTTATATGGACGCCGGCTTATCACGATACATAATTTGAAGTTAAAGTATGTAAACTGAAGTACAGCCGTATTTGTCAAATAGGACATCAGGGAGCTGGTTTGTTGGGTGGTTGCGCTTATAAATGGGACTAGTACCGACCATTTGAAGTTTTGGGTGAAGCTGTACTTGGAAGCTGACTCTGTGATGTGCTCTGTTCACCAGCCAGCATTACAAACATGTAACAACTGAGTATTTTTCGTCATTAAAAAAAAAATCTGTTCAGGATTCTAATAACACCACCGTGCTAGCCGTGTTTTAAAATAAATAGGTGTATGTGGATTTTTTATGACAGTGTCAACAACGAGGTCATGTATTACATTAATATGGAAAAATAATAAAACACTTACTCATGCATGTACAGAGAAAATTATACATGTATGTGTGTATGTTTTTCAAATATAGATTCTGAATTCTTTCATCAAGAATGTTCGAGTCACCAGGCCAGTTCTTTACAAAATCAGCAATTAAAGTGCTCCCATTGTAATATTTTGCATGGGTAAAATAAAATATAAGCAATTAACTGATTTGGTGCAAGGTTCCAGCTATAGGCTACCTCCTTGCCCCTCTCCTCTGATTGGCTCTGAAGAGCAGGATTGGTCCAATCATCAGTGATTAACCTTGTAGATGAATCACAACTTGAAGGTTAGTACTTTAAATCCTGATGTTACATGGTGGATTTTAGTGGCACTGACTAGATTTTGCTGTAGTATTTTGAGAACTGGAAAGGGGACACTTGCATGCTCACAAACTGAATATCCACACCTGTAGACCATGGAAAACATTCATACATTCAACATGACAAAAATTGAACAACTTTTTAACAAATGTTTAGTTACCGGTACAATGAAGAAAAAAAAAAAGGCAACACCAATATTGATTAATGTTTGTTGTTTTTCTTGTAATAGGGTTTGCAAAGACAGTAGGAAGTTCTCACTGACTAAATAGACCATGGTGTGCAGAAGGAGAAAGCTTCGTAATCCTCAAAGTCAAGGACTTGAGGAAAGAGAAATGATAGTTAATCGATGGAAATTAGCCTTGGGCTGATTGGCATGAAATTAAGTAATTTATACATGCAAGGCCAATTAGAAATCTTGATGTAATAATTTCTCTCCATATATTTCTGCAGATACTGGTGATGGTGGGAAAAAGTGATATCTCAGGGGAAATGTATTTCATATTTGGTAGCATTATTGGAGGCTTGCCAAGCAACTGTACAAAGGGAGACATGAAGAACTGCTTATCAAGATGTAATGAACCTGACCACATTTTCAAGAGTTCTGAACCATTGTGCTCAGTGTCTCATCAGTAGAGAACAATTGTATTTGTACACCATATATGCCTTTTATTTGTACTGCAAACGCATGTTATAAAGTAATGTGGACGTATACTTATTATTCGTTACCCATCGCTAATTAAATATATTACATGCAGACATGTCTATCAATGCTTTGCGCAGGGCAATCCCAGGATTGTCATGCAGGATGCATGCTTTGCGCACGAGCAATCCCAGGATTGCGCGGCCAATCCATGGCTTGTACCACAAACCATGGATCCATATACAATATATGCATATGTGTGTTTTCATTATGTGTAAAAAAAACGCGTGAAATCTAAAATCTGCGAATTAAAAACTGTTGTACCGCAGAATATAAAGGTTTACGTTCTCAATTGCTATCTATGACCGTACAGTATAATAATAATATTATTATTATTTTCGTGCATGCTCGATTATAAACGCATTCTACACGTGTACGCGGGTTGAGACCTTGCATGGTTATACATGAATTTACGATCGTGCATGCAAGAGACTAGCGTCATCATGCAAGAGACTAGCGTCATCTTGCATGTATATGAATTATTGCTATATTCAGTGGCGTGGTGGCTACTTATTGGCTGGGGGGCACTTGCATATTTTGGCCCCCCCCCCCCCCCCCCCCCCCCCCCCGAAGCCCATTTTAACGTTCGTATGAATAAATTATAAAATATGTCGATGTTAAAGAAGTGCTCTGGACAATTCGGACGAACTTTGCTGTACAATGGCCTTATTAGAATAGCACATAAGAAGTTTCTTCTCTACTGTTATCAACATGAGCCCTTCTAACCTTTCTAGAGAAAATATACGTAGATCTCTGACCTTTAATTCTTGCATCATGGTATAGATCAGAGACGTGTTTTAATTCTCTTTAGTGCCGAAAAGCTGCGTACTGCAACTGCTATCGAATACATACTGCTTGCACAATTCAGAAAAAGCATTCAGAACGTGGTACTGCATGCATGAGGTTGCAGAGAATTGATAATGCAATGGATAGTACCACGGTATAATTTCTGTCTATTTCTTTACATATGTCATCAGTGACAGCTTGCTCAGTCTCTTCTTTGTCCTTACACCCATGTTCATGCAGATCAACATGCATGTTCTGATTCTTTGTAAAAGCTATAAAACACTTAACTTGATAACTCCTCCGCGCATCCAAGTGTCAAATCATAACCAAACCTATGCAAACGTTTAGCTTCTTCATCAACACTTTCTTCTTCACTTTCATTTACGATACGATGCTCAAATCAGATTTCTTTCTTTTCCCTTTGTCTTCCATCGAATACTTCTTACAACTGAAACTGTATTCCGATCAGACTATGCGAGGATCGAGCGTTAACGTCTTTAAGATTGAAAAAAGAGATATACCGTAAAGTACCATGCACGAATAAGCTTCCCCCCTTTGCCCCCAACGAAAATTAAATGCTTCGTCCTTAAACTAGCGTATCTTCGCAATCATGAACGCAGTTGCGTGCTGTTCTTTAAAATCCTGTTGCGATACCAGTTCTTTCTTGAAATGTTGAAACAGGTGCGCGGAAGTGTTAATGATTACGAAAATACGCTCGTTTAAACACGAGACTTTTTTTTTCAGTGGGGGCGGAGGGGGAGTATTCTAATTACACATGATACGGTCAATAGTAATAAATAGTTCAATAGTACTAAATTGCACGGCGGTCGGGCCGGGCGCTTGAAGGCCCTGGTACCAACAAGCGATTGCCGATTCAATTTTTTTCAATTGCCTAGGCTATGATTTACGTATCGGAAAAATAAATTGTTACAACCTTTCAGCTTTAAGGCGCCCCTTGTGCTCGGTGGCGCCCCCATTTTTAAGCCCCGCAGGGGGGGGCAATTGCCCCCCCGGCCCCCCCTGGCCACCACGCCACTGGCTATATTCTTCCGTATGTCAGTGAATAATTATACATACATGTATGTATCAAATTTGGTGCGGTTTTGGAATTCTCGGGAACTGGTTTTTCGCAAATTTACAGAATTTGGGAGAATGCGGTTAGAAGCTTACACTGATGTCAATGACGTTGTTATAGAAAAATTGTAGACGACCGCGCATTAATTGGTGCATGCATGGCAAAGCTGTTGCATGGTTTTCATTGTTTCTGCAAACCGCGCTAAATCAGCAAGTATGATTAACCATCATGACAATTAATGCAAGTAACGAGCGCCATTATACTCTACATTCGTAGGTTATGCTATAACTGCACTGCACAATGTTTCGTCAGCTTTAATTGCATCAGTGCATAGTGTGTGGTTGAGATTAATTATTTAAAACTATAATACAAGCTATCCTAATATCAATGCATGTAGTAGCAACAAATTCCCTATAAGCTGCGTATAGTAATCCACACATTTATTTTTACTATGATAAGTTAATTAAAATTCATTACTGAATAGTCTATATATAAAAAGTGTTGCAATGGGAGTCGAGTATAATTCTTTATTTTATTTTTTTTAAAAGCGTTAACATTTTGCTTGTCAGCTGCAGCTCGAATCATTATTGTTAATAGACATGTGCACATTACACATATCAACTACAAACAAACGTTCGGTCACTGATTGCATTCCGTCACATCATTATAAAAGGACCGCCATGACACCTATAGCGTTGATTGGTGTTACCAACTCTGTTTTTCAGCGTAATGGTGGCCCTCTGCACGCTTGTTCTTGTGCAGCCAGATAATCACCTCATCGGCCTTTTCATGCAACGTCTTCAGGTCGTGCTCACTAAAGATGTTCCATAGCTTCCTCCGCGCTGCCAGTACACAGCTTTCCATGCATATCGCTCCTCGACATGATCTATACTCCGTTCGTCGATCTTCCTGGGTAATGTGAAATTTTGTTGATCGTTGTTGCATTTGTATAATTATTGCTTAAAATGATTAACCCCCCGCCCCCCACTCCCTCCACATTTCAATTAATGAGTTCAAACTGAGAAACTTAATTTTACTCACTCAGAGTCAGTACACTGTGTACGCTGTTAACCGGCCGTGTCTTGACATTAATTACCTGCCGTAGGTTGCCACTGTAACAGGATAGCGTGTCCCCCCGGATACATTGTCCGCCTGCGGACAATGTATCCTAGGATACATTGTCCCCCTTTAGGATAGACTGTCCCCCCCACCATCGACACATACATAAACAGTTGTCTCTTTGATCCGAACTTCTCCAAAGGCTTAGCTCTCCAGACTAAATAATTAGCGACAAGTGACTCCGTATACTACCGATCACTTCCGTTCAAACACGTGTCGTCGGCCAGATATCACAACGGAGGTGCTTTTGTACAATGAAAATTTTCTAAGTACATGTACTTACGCGAAGGCGCGTATCGTGAAGAAGCAACAAAGCCAGGATGAAAGAATGATCAGAAGAACTGTTAGGCTTAGTCTACTGTTTCGAAAGGATAGGTTGAAAAAAGAAGGAAAATCAGCTAAAGGTCATGCGATCGTGCCATGACGAGAAGAGCGGTTAGTTTGTAAAGTACATTTACCTCGTATGTCCAAGGTTGTACTTCAGTTTACCCCCCCCCCCCCCCCCCCCCCCCATCCCCCAGCTGAATTTGTTAGCCGATCAGCCGACTGTTCCCCGGTCTAGCTGGGCTTAGTTTAGCTTAGGTTCTGCAGTATGTATGGTAATTTTACAAATTACAAAATTAGGGGGGGGGGGGGGGGGGGGGGGGGGGGGTAAACTGAAAGCTTACTAAAATAAGATCAATTCAAAATTTAAAAACTTGAAATGGTGAAGTTTTAGTAATGTTTAATTAGTCCATTTGGATTGCAACCCCCCTTTATAAATTATAGATGCCCCCTCCTCCCAGCTTTCATATATAACCGTAAGCGGACAGCCCAGTTTTGTATATATACCCCCTTTTAAAAATTCCTGTCTATACACCCCTGAATATGGTACTGACACTTCATGTATTAAATCTCATTATCTTTACACATTAATGATTTTTTATTTCTACTAACTTGAAAAGGCTTGGCTGATTTTAGTTTACATAAACTGTATGCATGCATCTTTCTTATTACAAATTTTTTTTAAAGTAAATAAAACATTGCCCCATGGAAGTCTGGCCAGTGTGGACTTTACTTGTGTGCATGTACACCTTCACAGCCTAGATATATCTGATGCTGATGCCACAAGGGAAGCTAGAGCTGTATAGCCACAGCTGCTGAAGCCAGGAAAAGGGAGAAATATGCTCTGCTGTCCAAATCCCACCATTTTGCAATTGAGCCCTTGGCCCTGATGCTCTCAGTTTGCTCACTGATATCAGCAGGCATCAGCAGAGCATCACAACTCCCTCCCATTCCTTCTCCAGAGAGTATCCATTGCATTCCAGCAGGGTATTGGGTATTGGGCAGCACAAGAAGTGTGAGATTTATATAGTGTAACCTTGTGTATCCAGTACTGTATGTATATAATTATAATTATTGCATATTATAATATATTCAAAGTAAGTCTCCAATTAAATCACGCAATGTGCTGAGGTGAGAGCTGCATATCTGCCAGATGGATGAAGGTGGATAAGTAGAAGAATATGGTTTCTTTGGCATTGCATATGCAACCAGCAAATGCAATGGTGATGATGTGTGTACCATTCAGTATCACAGCAGTATTAAGATGAGAGCTCATTTGGTAAAGTATTTTCAAGACAGCGTCTAGTATATTGAAGACATGCAAATTCCTGTGATATTAAAAACATATGCCTGAGAAGGTGAAAATGATCCGGTGCTTCCAATGCAAAGAATGGATACACCAAACATGTGAAAAAGCTATAACTTGCAGGGCATTTACTGAAAGGATGTTTGTTTTGCACGGCAAGTCTTTGGAAAGAACTGCATGGCTCGAATTAATGGACGGCACTGGCGGACGCAGGAATTAAAGAAATGGGGGGTTGTGGTGGAGGGGGATCACCAAAAGGGGGAGGGTGCGGGAGGGGGATGTGCCCCCTCCCTCGCGAAGCGCGGATGCTTTTGAAAACGTTAATTCGGTGTGCTAAAATGCATGAAAAAATTACGAGTTTTCAACTAGCTGAGCATGCTCGTTACTTTTTCATTTACTTATGCCGCATTTTGCATATTATGTAATAGGAGGAAAGGGGGGGTTGCAACCCCCCCAACCCCCCCCCCCCCCCCCCCCTCCGTCCGCCAGTGGACGGGTGAACGTATATTAATTGCTCTGTACATGCTGACTTATATATCCCGTTGGCAGCATGCTGCAGTGTTTGGTATTTGCTCAGAAACTGTTTATACAAGTGTGCACATGTACGTATGGCGCTGAGTATTATATGTGCATCCTCTTGTGTCGAAGGGAGGGGGGGACAAATAATCCTAAAGCGGACCGAAGGATTGTCCGAGGGGGGACAGTGTATCCTAGGACACGGAGTCCGGCGGACAATGTATCCTAGGATACATTGTCCGGCCGGACAGCCTATACGGCGGACACGGTATCCTATTACACCACCAATGCTAGCTGTCAGTCGAATTTTTCCATAATCATCTACATCAGTGTATATAGTATATCGCGCCTATCATTGTTACGTGTGACCCAACCCCCCCCCCCCCCCCCCCCCCCCCCTTTTTTTTTTCCCCTTGGGGCAAAGTCGGGAAGTCGGGATTTGACGCGTGAATATTATTACTGGGCCACACATTAGACATACAGTATAGTCCGGCCTGGCATTTGACTTTTTATTAAACCACGTAGCGAAGACATTTGACCGGTTATTATCCCCTCCCAACCACGGGCGGTTTGCATTAATAAAGGTCAAATTCCCCCCCCCCCCCCCCCGGGGTGGGGATCTCATGAATTCCAAAACCGCACCGAATTTGATACCCGGCTACGTGTATAATACAGTACATATGTGGAAGAAGATACTGACAATTATTGTGCATCACAAGCATGCTATATGCACGTTTATAAGTATCTAGAAATCTGTGGTTACATACAGCACGTCACTCAACAGTAGACGTACCTAATTGTTTTGTTTCTCGAACTTGCAAATATTAATCACATGCATGTCACGAGAGTACTGCCGGAGCAATAGTTCAGATCGTACACAATGGAGAAACCATACATTCTGCCTGGTATCAAGCAAAAACCGGCTAATATTTACATTCCCAACTGGTCTAGAGGCCGTGAACCTTTAGCAATGGACATCACTGTTGTCAGCCCTACACAGGTTCATCTTTTAGATCACCACCATACACAGTCTGAACAGCTTTGTGCTGCTCATTGGAGAGAGGAACGAAAGAGGAAGAAGCACGAACAAAGTTTAGATGCCGAACATATATACTTTTTGTTCCTTTGGCGGTTGAGTCTTTTGGTGGTTGGGGCACAGCTAGTGTACCAATTTTCAAGACTCTGGCGAGAATGGTTGTTTGTATAAAGCAATAATTACGTCCGAGTACCAAACACAAGCGTTCCCATGACAATACCAATAGTATAATTAGACATTTATGGTACCATTAACCTTTAAACCTGACGTTGTCAAAATGATTTCACGAGGAGAAAAAAGCGACAAGCAGAATACCTCCTAAATCGAGACTACGAGTTAGAGTCCTCCCGAGTACGATACAATGCTGGTGCTGAACAAAGGCGGGCGCTTCTAAGACAGCGGCGACGGAAGGAATAAAAGAAGTAAAGCCGCCATTATGAATAATAATAAGCGGTATGGCACAATCATCGCCATAAATTTCATGAATATTACGCTTTGAATCATGATGTATACTTATAATTATCTGCATGCAGCTTTCTACTTTTATCCATGACTCAGTCAATTCTCGAAACTTCTTTATGCACCTCGAAGTTTTAGCAACTGAAAAAGTTTGATTTTATTTTGTCATCATGCCATCTTAGGGGCAACCCTTAATTGTCTTGCTAAAAATATTGTATTCGAAAGAACACTGCTACCTTTCTTCAGACTGCCTCTCTTATGCATGTTTTGAAAGGAGAGGCTGGAAGCAACTGATGTATAGTTGATGGCAAAATGACTGGTAACCTTTAGAGAGGCTTCTTTATGACATATCGTATCCTCGTATATCGAACATATTGATATGAACGCTGTATCAGCATTATAGTATACCATAAAAGCTTCTTTTCGATTTGGCTATATAAGAGGCAACTGAGTATGTCATTTTCTCCACAACAGTGTCAAAGAGAGCTGCATGAAAGCTTCGTTCTTTTGGCTACATTGGTCAAACCCTATAGGTTGATGTGGTTTCTCAGGAATACAACTTCCAATCGCTGTATACTTGAAGCCATTTTCTTATGAAACAGAACAGCACGCTACAATGGGATTACCGCCCAAAGGTGAGTTGTGCATAGAATATTATGTATTATTGACATGTAATGCCATATATACTCATTTGATCCTGTGTCTAAAAGTTGGTCTTACATGGCTAACCCTGGCCAGCATTCCTTGTATCATTGAAAGACAATCAATGTATATTTACTGAAAAAACGGGAATCATTTTGATGTTGTAACCTCTCAGCTGCATGTAAGGGTAATAGTAATGAAACCACATGCATGGTGCATGTGCATGGGAAGTGCATTCTGTACAGCTGTGCCATTGTGTCCTACATGACCAATCTATGTGTGCAGTCAGTGTCTGCACATTGAGCTGTTGGTACACTTCAGTGTGATTTGCTTGGCATGCAAGATCTGATGCACACATTGACTCCGGCAGAGTGAGGTTGGTGCCTTTCGTATCAAAGATTGTGGGTAACCTATGAATCATGAACTCGAATGTATATAACTTGAGCGATGTTTTGTGTTTACATGTAACGTTTTAAAAATGTCTATGATAACGAGAAATGTTCAAAACGTGTTTTGTGTTGCAACACAAACCGCCATTTTTAAACCTCGAAACCATGTTAGTGCATGTTTTCTATTATAACCTCCTACGTGCATGTATGTGAAAGCAAAACCCACAAGTGTACAGTGTTCGCTCGCGACCACCGGCTGATACGCATCACAAGACTCACAAGCATGCATGCTTTTTTTTTTTTTTTTTACTTATGCACGTTAAGTTGAAAGGAGTATCTATAGAAATCTGTGGTTACATACAGCACGTCAGCAGACGAGCCTAATTTTTTTTGTTTCTCGAACTTGCATAGCGTTTAGCGTTCGGAAGATATAGCGATTCAAACAAGAAGCATTTTTATAACATTATAGGTTATAAAACATCGGACATTTTCACGGAAACTGTCCCATATTATCATACTCAGGAGTCAGTATATACTGTACGGCCATTCTTACGGACCCGCTTCGCCACCTATACCAAAGAGACGATTCAGACATTTATATTTTATCTTGATTTTTTTTTAAAGCAATAAACATACACTGATACACGCACACTGCAACACTCACACACTGCAACTCTTTTCCCTACTCTGCGTGTTTTGCATCATTTCCAAGAGATTAGGATCCGGCATGCGCACCCTTTCATACACCCGCCTTCCCGAACTCCTCAATTCTCCGGGTCAACTTCGCTCGCTGACACCACAGATTCGATTTTAAAAAACGAATGGAGAAACTGAGTAAACCTATATCCCTGCTGTCCACCGGCTAAACAGTTTTTCGCAAGGGATCGAACGTGAGCTGAGTTTAGACCGTCGTGAGACAGGTTAGTGTTACCTGGGCTTAGATTTTTCTTAATAAGGTTTCATGCTATTGCCTTCGTTGGTTCCGCTTCCTGTGTTAGCTATAGTCCGCATGCATGTACAAATTCATTGCGGAGTGGCCATATCATATGTACATCTGTCTGTCCCTTTGATCGAGAATGCTGAAGGAGCTGGGTATTCTAGTGACCGTGCTGGTCTTGTTCGCGGAGACCCGTCCTGGCTACACGGTTTGCAACCACCAATGTGATTATGAAGATGTTGGTAGAGGTTTAAAAAGCTTGTCTCCGACCCGTAGCAGCTGAAGGATACCGCGAAAGTGAGCGATGAGGTCGTTATAGGAGGTGTGGAGAACGAGGCGGAGGGCAGCGATGACATCATTGATGGTAAGAGCTGCATTTGTTCAGAAGTAAGCTAGGCACACGCGCATTTTGTTAAATCAGAAATGATGATCAGTTATATGAAGGCGAGGAATAATAAAGGCATCAAATCGCAGGTCAGTTAGTTAGCCCGATTATAGCTGCTACACGGACAGCATCTGATTCAAATTTTTGTCTTAATAAACAAAACTGATACGAACGATTAGCTGCGTTGTGTAAGTTTTGCATCTGATCGTTTCCCACTTCAGCTTAACAATATAACTTGTTCCTTGTCACCATTGATATTTTTTATGAACACTGCAGGCTGTAAGAATCAATGATGCTATATTTCTGTTGCATCTTAATCCCTGGATACTATTATGAACAATGCAGCCTATAGTAAGTATCAATGGTGCTACATTTCCCATAGCACTTTTTTACAGTCCTTGTCACCACGGATTTTATTTCTAACTAAATGAAGAAGGTAAGGATCAATAATGTACATTTTCCACTTATTCCTTCTTACAATGAATACTGTTATGACCAATTTGCAGTGTGTAAGTATCAAATATGTCCAGCTGCATTTTCTATTACAACTGAACATGTTGATACACATTCCTTGCTACCATGGATAATGCAGATTGTAAGGATCAATGATGTTGCATTTTTTATAGCATTTTAACATGCCTTCTTATTTCTTGTTACCATGGAACAATGCATGCAGGTTGTAAGCATCAATTGCGTTGCATTTCTAGTTGCACTTTAACATGTATACTTATCTCTTGTCACCATCATGCACAACACAGTGTGTAAGTGTCAATAGTTAGTGTTAGGTTTACAATTGCACCTTAATTTTGACATGTTTATTTCTTGTTAATGTAGGTTGTAAGTGTCAGTGGTGTTACATTTCATATTGTAGCTTGACATGCCTACATCACGTGTCACCATGCATGAATACTACTATTATGAAAAATGCAGCCTGTAAGTATCAATGCTACATTTCCCGGCATGCCGCACTTTAACATATCTTGTCACCATGGATGCGATTAACATGTTATATACAGGAAGTAAGTATCAGTGATGTTACCACATTTCCCATTGCACCTTAACATGTCTACTTATTCCTTGTCACTATGGATACTATTATGAAACAACGCAGTGGGTAAGTATCAATGATATATTACATTTACCTTGCATTGCACTTTAACATATGTATACATATCACTTCCCACCATGTGAACAATAAAGCCTGTAAGTATCAATGATGCTACAGTGTAGTGCCTTTGAACATTCCTTGTCACCATGGATACTATTTCTAACATTGCAGGAGGTAAGGATAACTATGATATGTTTCACATAGTGCTCAATTTTTTTATTTATTTTTTCCTCCCCGTATGGGCAAATAATGCAGTTCGTAAGTACATTAATCTGCTACTTATTTATATTATATTGCATTGTATATCTTACACCATGGATATTTAATGAGCAGACCGTAAGTACAAGTATCAATCGTTTTACTTGATTGTGCAACTTTACACTGATATGCGCCTACCTATCAACACGGTGAACATTTCAGCCTGTAAGTGATGTTGCATTTCTCTTACCACCATTTAAAAATGCCTCCTTATGCCTTGTCACCATGGATACAACCCACACTTCACAGTGCGTAAGTATTAAAAATGATGCGTCGTCTTTCATTGCACTTTGTATTCCATGTCACCATGGATGCTATATTAATTATGATCACTGCAGTGTGTAAGTATCAATGATGCTGCATTTCCCTTTGCACCTTAACATGCCTACTTGTTCCCTTTCACGCGGCCGTAATATGGATACTGTTATACTATATAATTAAATAATGAAGTGCGTAAGTTATGTCAATGATTATATCACGTTTCAAAAGCCTCAATTACCGGCAAATGCATATCATGCACCATGGATACTATATATATAATGAACAATGCAGGGTGAATTCGTAAGTATCAAGATCACCTATTACATTTGTTTTACGGCTTTTGCACCTTTGCAAACAATGTATACATCAGCACGGAAAGGTATAGGTTTTGTATATGTTCATTCGCATATTTAGATTGACTGCTTAATTGCATCACTACGACTACCGAAGTGATTTTAGGTTAGTGCATGAGAATCATATGTGCATGAGCTATATATCTTCACCTCATTGACTATACCCATGCAGCTATACTTGGGTGAAATTTACTTCAATCAGGCAGCGATACCTGCAGCTACTTCTAGATGCGTAGTATCTGTAATTCCAGTGCAGGACGTATATATAATCCGTTTGAATATGTATATGCGTATGGAGTTAATAAGGGTGCGTGCATCGATATTGGTGTACATGTATAGGCATTGACACGGACGCTCCGTCACATTAACATTTGCCATTGAGCACCTTAAGCTGTCTATAGGATTCTTGAACACATGCAACTGAGAAAAAAAAAAAGGTTACTGAAAGATGTGAAGCCAGCGCGGACTTCTCTGCTCTTAAGTGTTACAGGCATGTGGGTCCCCTCCTATTTTGGGTCCGAGGGGACCCATATGCCTAAGCAACTGGCACCCCCCCCTCCCCCCCGGACCCAAACGCCTATATATATATATATATATTAATCTTCCACTCTGATACTGTAATATTTGCTCAAACTGCTCAATCATTCCGTAGTAGTCTAGAAGCATGCATTTAAATATTCCTAGTAAGGCTGCTAGTAACTCGTGCTAACACGTAAGCGAAGTACATCAGTGTATTTATCTATACCTGTTTGCTTTTCTTTGCGGGAAGGATTCTCTTTTCATTAGCGGTGCAGGGTATCTGTAGACATCAGCAAACTCTCGTTCCTTGTCATCTGTCCTCTTCTCATCCATTTAAAGCAGCTATAAATGTAGTACACTGATGTCACATGCAATAACTGATCCATGAAAAGCCAGCTACGCTCCTTAAAATCCTTATCGCCTTTATCGGCGCAGTGTAGTGATTCAAAACTTATACCACCTGGCTGCGGATTACAGTTTGAAATCGAAATTTACACAATACCGGACCACTTACTCCGTTGGGGGACAATTTACTCCGGAATAAAATGTCCAGTAGGACAGTTTACTCCGACGGACACTTTCCTCCGTGACAATATACATGTACATGTATCCCACTCAACAATCCACTAGGGTTGTGCCGTTCATATAACTCATGCACGCAATGCAATCGATTGTTAGCCAGTATAATGTTACGAAATTAACCCTCCTGCTGCTGCTCATTAATTATTCATAACATGACGTATTGCGAAAGGAATTTTAGCATAGTAATTGATTTTATTTGCTACTCGCGTTTGGAACGTTTTCGTTAGAACTCTGTGCTCTGTATTGCCTATTTCGTCAACACACGTTGGTAAGTGCCCCAGCTTCACTCGCTATGCCTTTTTAACGCTACCCGTGTGTTCCATACACGGTGCGAACGTTGTTTCCGTGCCGTATTGTACGTTATCGTACGCTTACATGGGAGAAGTCTTTGTTACTCTGAGAATTAGCTTTCTAAGAACCTACATGTTCATTTATGGGTTGTTATACCAGTTTCAACGTATCTCACCACTTTTTGTTGCTTTTAAGACACTTAGACGCGAGCACCTGTTGGGCTATTCCAGTTAATAAGTATACACCCCTACTGATGACATAAAATTTGTGTCCTGGGGGGGATTTTTGAAAATTGTCCTGGGGGGGGGGGCATCATAGCAAAAAACCTCATGTCTTGGGGGGGGGGGGGGGGGGGGGGGGCGGGGCGTAGTGTGGCTACATCCTACATCACTGTCCTAGGGGTTGTGTACATATCATGTTGGATAATTATTGTTCTTGGGGGGGTAGTGTGGCAACATCACTTTATTATGGTGTTTCATGTATGTATAAATAATAATGTCTTGGGAGGGGGGTAGAGTGGCTATGTCACTGTCCTAGGGGGTGTCTATAAAAATGTCTTGGGGGGGGGGGGGGGTAGAGTGGCTATGTGACTGTCCTAGGGGGTGTCTAAAAAAAGTGTCTTGGGGGGGGGGGTTGAGTGGCTATGTCACTGTCCTAGGGGGTGTGTATAAAAAATGTCTTGGGGGGGGGGGGGGGGGGGGTAGAGTGGCTATATGACACTGTCCTAGGGGGTATCTAAAAAAAAGTGTCTTGGGGGGTAAGGTGGCTATGTCACTGTCCTAGGGGGTGTCTACAAAAAATGTCTTGGGGGGGGGGGGGGGGGGGTTGAGTGGCTATGTCACTGTCCTAGGGGGTGTCTAAAATAGTGTCTTGGGGGGTAGGGTGGCTATGTCACTGTCCTAGGGGGTGTCTACAAAAAGTGTCTTGGGTGGCTATGTCTCTGTCCTAGGGGGTGTCTACAAAAAGTGTCTTGGGGGGGTTGAGTGGCTATGTCTCTGTACTAGGGGGTGTCTACAAAAAGTGTCTTGGGGGGGTTGAGTGGCTATGTCACTGTCCTAGGGGGTATCTATAAAAAATGTCTTGGGGGGGTAGGGTGGCTATGTAACTGTCCTAGGGGGTGTCTACAAAAAGTGTCTTGGGGGGTTTGAGTGGCTATGTCTCTGTTCTAGGGGGTGTCTACAAATAGTGTCTTAGGGGGGGGGGGGGGTTGAGTGGCTATGTCACTGTCCTAGGGGGTGTCTATAAAAAATGTCTTGGGGGGGTAGGGTGGCTATGTCACTGTCCTAGGGGGTGTCTACAAAAAGTGTCTTGGGGGGGTTGAGTGGCTATGTCACTGTCCTAGGGGGTGTCTATAAAAAAATGTCTTGGGGGGTAGTGTGGCTACATCACCGTCCTAGGGTGTGTGTATAAATCATGTCTTGGGGGGTAGAGTGACTACATCACCGTCCAAGGGGGTGTGTATGTCTTGGGGGGTAGAGTGGCTATAAATCATGTCTTGTAATAGTGTACATGCTTGCTGGCACGTTCAACTATCCCAAATCATACGTAGCAAGGGTTTGGCTGGGTACCAGACCGACTCCCCTGGCTTCATACGTGATACAGGGGCGGGTATGTGATACATCCTATGGAGGGGAGTGGGTCCTATCTGCCTCTTTCCGTATCAGCCTCCCTAAAGTCACAGGGTTGACCCAGGAGGAATCCCATGTAACAGCCGACCCCTCCCCCAAGCCCAACCCCCACTGTTATGCACCTTCTCTCAGATAACATGATAAAAATTTGATTCAAACAGCAAACATTCTAAAAGCATGTGCAGTCTAAATTCTGTAGTTGTAGAGCATTCCAAAATTATACAGCATCTCTAAACAGAATGGAAGAGAAAATATGTAAATTAAAATGATACCACCATTGCCTTCAAATCTTATATACCATCAACTTTCTCAGAACTCAGAGAGAATGTTGTAACATGTGAAGTCACAAAGGCTTGCTCTTAAGTGAGCAATTGAAGAGCATATTAAAAATGAATCGTTCTCAGTGCCAAAGGAGGGAATATATATAACTTGAAGTTTGGGGGTAACCAAAGTATGTGTACTAAGCCCTCCACCCCCACACTAAGCCCTCTACCCTCACCAAAAAAAGGCTCATGTTTTGAACAAGGGTACTGTTGTGATCTCGAGCACTGCTGCACTTTTTGCTTTGAGGGCATTATTTCTTTCCATATATGTTGAACAGGTACACACTAGCATTAATGATTACGACGACACGAGCCATTTTATTGTGGGAGCGGAGGGGGGGCCCTTAGTATATGCACTTTACGGTAAGTGTACATGTAACACATGCACAAGCCCAGATATGTACAACAATCTTGCTTAACAGACACAACACAGAGACACACACTAACAGACATATGAACACCACAACATAAAGAGTGGGCATGCTCTTATGCAAGCTGGGAGGATTGTAAAATGGATTGAAATTGAAACATAACATAGTGTCACTGGTTCAACCACAAGAAGTGCATACATGTAAGTACAATTACAAGTAGAGCTCTGTTAAAACAAACATGCACACACCCAACAGACACATACACCCCCACATACACACTTCACACCCAACAGACACATACACACCCAACACACACCCAACAGACGCATACACACCCAACAGACACATACACACACCCAACAAACACACTTCACACCCAACAGACACATACACACACCCAACAAACACACTTCACACCCAACAGACACATACACACACCCAACAAACACACTTCACACCCAACAGACACATACACACACCCAACAGACACATACACACACCCAACATACACATACACCCCCACATACACATACACCCCACATACACACATACACACTTCACACCCAACAGATACATACACACACCCAACAGACACATACACACCCAACAGACACATATACACCCCCACATACACACTTCACACCCAACATACACATACACACACCCGACACATACACACACCCAACAGACACATACACCCCCACATACACATACACACACCCAACAGACACATACACCCCCACATGCACATACACACACCCAACAGACACATACACCCCCACATACACACATCACACCCAACAGACATACACACACCCAACAGACACATACACACCCCCACATACACACTTCACACCCAACAGACACATACACCCCCCACATACACACTTCAATGTAAAAGATCTCGCGCGCGCGCAGTACGCCGCCGTCGGGTTTTGACCACAAACACGGGTAAGGAATCTTGATCACACTTCGCATATCTTTCGCATACAACATGCGCATTATATATGGCTATACGACGCATGCCATTGGTCCACAATCCCAATGTTTTCATTGGATAGGATCGTTCTCTTGTACCTCCTGTGGTGACAACACCTTTTCTTGTCCGCCTCGTTCCCGCTCCTTTACACTCCACCCTCCTTCTTCAGCTCCATCATGCTCCGTCACCATGTTGACACGAGAGAGTGCATCCGCGTTTCCATTGCTGCGGCCAGCTCTGTGCACCACGGAATAGATGAACGGTTGTAGAGCCAGACTCCATCGAGTTAGTCGGGAGTTGCTTTCTTTCAGCCTGTTCAGCCACATCAGGGATCGGTGGTCCGTTTCCACGGTGAACTTCCGGCCCAGGAGATATACCCGGAACGTCTCCATACCCAGCTTGATGGCTAGACACTCCTTCTCCACCGTGGAGTACCGAACTTCTCGAGGAAGTAGCTTCCTACTGAAATAAGCAATAGGATGATCACACCCTAGAGCATCCCGTTGACTCAATACCGCCCCAACCCCATATTCAGAAGCGTCAGTCTGTAGGATAAATGGCTTCTCAAAGTCAGGGCTTGCCAGCACTGGAGTAGCACACAGTAGCCTCTTTAGTTCCTGGAATGCTGTCTCGCACTCCGCTGTCCAGGTTACGTCTGTGGGTGCCATCTTCTTTGTCAACTCGGTCAGCGGTAGAGCCACAGCTGCGTAATTTGCTATAAACCGCCGGTAGTATCCAGTCAGACCCAGGAACGCTCGAACTTGTGTCTTTGTTTTTGGAGCCTCAAACCGCTTTACAACCAATACTTTCGACGGTTCAGGCTCCACACTTCCACTTCCTATAACATGCCCCAAATACGTGCACTTTGCCATACCAAATTGGCACTTGCTTAACTTGGCCGTCAGCCCCGCCCCCACCAGTCTCTCCAGTATGTGACGAAGGTGACTCACGTGGTCTGCCCAGGAGCTACTGTAAATGATCAGGTCATCCAGGTAGGCGCTAGCGAAACCATTCATTTCCCGGATCACATGATCCATCAGCCTCTGGAACGTAGCAGGAGCCCCTTGAAGTCCAAACGGCATCATCTTGAACTCGTACAACCCGAACGGTGTGGAAAAAGCCGTCTTGTGGCGTGCCTTCTGCTCTACAGGAACTTGCCAGTAGCCCCGCGTCAGGTCCATCGTAGATATGAACTGTGGCCTTCCCAACTGGTCCAGTATATCGTCGATTCTGGGCATAGGGTAAGAGTCCACTTGCGTGACGCTGTTCAGCTTCCTGTAGTCCACGCAGATCCTCAGGGCTCCGTCCTTCTTCTTGACTATCACCATGGGCGAACACCATTCACTCGCTGACGGTTCAATTATGCCTCCTTCCAGCATCTCCTTTATCTCTTGCTGTACAGCCTTCCTGTATGCATGGGGAATTCGGTATGGGGCCAACCTAATCGGTCTTGCGGATCCACACTCGATGGAATGTTCTGCCAGCCTTGTCCGTCCTGGAAGATTGCTGAATACTGCTGCAAACTCCTCCAGTACCCCAGCCAACTCCTCTCTTTGCTGTGTTGTCAGCTGTTCACCGAGGGTGGGACCCACTTCGAGCTCCGCTGGTACTGGTTCCTCCCGCCATACGGGAATCTCTTCTTCGTCGTCGACCCTGGGCTCTTCGTGGCAGGCTTCTTCCTCGCACCAGTATCCGACCGCGGGTGTGTCAACAGACACATACACACACCCAACAGACACATATACACCCCCACATACACACTTCACACCCAACATACACATACACACACCCGACACATACACACACCCAACAGACACATACACCCCCACATACACATACACCCCCACATACACATACACACACCCAACAGACACATACACCCCCACATGCACATACACACACCCAACAGACACATACACACCCCCACATACACACTTCACACCCAACAGACACATACACCCCCCACATACACACTTCACACCCAACAGACACATACACACACCCAACAGACACATACACACACCCAACAGAGTCAGAGACACATATAAATATAACAAAGAGTGAGCTTGCTCTTAATTTATGTGAGCAATGGATGATGGATTTACGTAACATACGTTTAGTCAGTGCCAAGGAGTTCATATGTTTTTATCGCACAGGGGATTACAGACTGAAGAGAATGGAAGGGGGAGTAGGGTCACCGAAACAGATACACATAAACGTAAGAGTTAGCTTGCTCGTTGTCAGATGGGGCCTGGTGGCGCTAGCTATCTCCAAGGTGGCGCTTCAGTGGTTTCTGGCCACAATGACAACTGACCCTGACCACAAGCTACATGGGAGTTTCAACCTTTATGGCTTCCAAATCTGATAAAATCTGTTGTGGGTATTGCTAACTACATGAAGTTGTAAGTTTCTAACTTCGTCCCAGCTAACATTTCGCTTCAATCATGAGAAAGATGCAGTGCAATAAACCTCTTATCTGAGTGAATCATTTCTTATCAGTTTCGGAAAACACTTTTGTAAGGTTCAAGTGTGCGTTATCTACATGTATGTCTGAGCTTTCTAAGCGTTGGCAGTTTTACTACATTGTAGGTATTCGATGGCTCTATCCAAATACTCTAGCTAAAGTCCAATTGATTCTACATGTACAGTACATCAGCAATTGTAGAATAGCTTATTGTACTCATGACAGACACTTCCTACATATGCACTAACATGTAGTAGAATAAACTGCCCAAGGAGGTTGGGTAAACCAGACGATCAATGTTCAGGATAGAACAACCACAGTAACCACAAAGACAGACGTAACAGTTAAACAGATACACGTATGCAACACTATCTTGCACACAACAGGACAATCACAAACGCACAACACACACACACACACACACACACACACACACACAGAGCATGTACAGAGGCAGACACACAAACGTACAGACACAAACGCATAACAAAGACATGCACATGTACAAGCACGCACACGAACATACACACACACACACACACACACACACACACACACACACACACACACACACACACACACACACACACACACACACACACACACACACACACACACACAGTATAACATGAAGCTTGCTCTTTGTGAAAATGGATCCAAAAGAAACATGCATAGTAGAGCAAACTGCCCAAGGAAGTTGGGTAAACCAGATGATCAATGTGATAGAACAACCACAGTAACCACAAAGACAGATGCACAAGTTACAGTTTTTAAAAGACAAAAGCACACGGAAAAAAAAGAAACAAGACACACCACATGACAGACCTGCACACTATAGAGGCTTGCTCTTATTGAGCACTTTATAAAATGGATTGAAAGGAAACAGACAGGTACAAGAACACATGTTTTGTCAGTGCACAAGGAGTATGTAATGCTTAAGTCAACCAGTAGCAGCGAGTGCTTACCTTTGTGAGCTGAATGTCTCTTGAGTCTATCCTGTGCCATTTTAGTGTACTATTCAATACCAGCAGTGCCTTTCCTATTTCCTGATGTCTCCTGACATGCCATCATGCCCAAGCAATTCATGGAGAGTGGGCTTTTGGTTCAGAGGAAAAAGTTGGTGAGATGATCATATCTCCTGGAGAGATAGATGTATACATTTGAACAGTTTAGCAAAGTTAATAATAACCTTAGTGACTCGCATAAAGGATACAACAAATATTAGTTAAGTGGCTTTTTTAATCTACATACATGTCTCTCTTCTTTAATGACAGTACAATAATACTTCAATGGGTATTAATAACAGACAAGGGCAATAAAAATACTCTTTTTTGGATACTCCTACTAGAAAATTACATCTCACTTTTAAAAATTATAGTGCCCATTCATCTAGAAACTGTAAGTTTTTAAAAACACAGCACAGAGAACTCCTCGCAGAACTGTACCTTTAGCCACAATACCAGGCTGGATCATGCCCAAGCTGGTTACGAGTACTGAGTACTGGAACGGACGTATATGAAGTATAAAACTGCATGTATAAGAATGACATGAGGAATGACACCCAGAGAAACGCACATGCATCAGAACTTTGTTCCGTTGACGAATTCACGTGAACCCCATGCAGGCTTCCCAATTTCTAAATAGAGCGCATCTATCTTATATTTATGCGTCAAACTAACGACTAACGAAACTTGTAATAACGTTAACACAGCACAAAACTGCTTGTAGAACTGTACCTCTAGCCAAAATACCAGACTGGATAGCCCGCCAACGAAACGCACACAGCACAGCTTTGACATGATACACATCACGCGCGCGGATATAATTTAGTTTAATTAACGAACTGATGCAATTGGCTTGCTAATTAGCAAACAACACCCACGCGAACATGGTAGTTCACGGGACACTATATTAGCTAAACGATCACACCGTTTTAGACCCTGACAGGCATCCATTATTACCCATAGCAGAGATTCTTGTCATATCCGGTGGTAAAACAGCGAATATATCTCTTACACACACATGGCATATTTAAAAAGGCATATTGAATTGATAATTTTGCCTCAGGGGGATGTACAATTCATATAATGACAAACATTCTTGGCAACAACACCACACATCTGCACCCACACCTTCCAACTAGGGATCTCTGACTGACCAGCCCACATGGTTTGTTCAAACTGACAAGCCGTTGAGTGCATGTGAATTCCACAGGTATTTGCTCTTCCATGGAGCTATTCAGTGCTAAAAGACACCTTCAGAATGTATACATGTGCATCATCATCACAATACACAGCATTTACCATATATATACATCACATTGAATGAAAACTAATGGCATTGGCTCATATATGCACCACTAGTACTGAATTTGCCTTGGTAAAGGAAATAGTTAATTGAATGTCAACATTAAAATCCCCCTATGGACATTTTTGAAGGTAGGGGGGGGGGGGGGGGGGGGGGGGTTAATAATTTACTGGGGGTAGTGGACCCAGATACATGTATATGGCTGTCCCAAGGATATAAATCACAGCCCTCACGACTGTTTAATTAGAATGTTAACCTGTTCCAGGGGTTTTATTAACAATGAATAATGCATAAAAATAAAATAAAAAGTAGCAGGTTTAAATTGCCATAAATCATGTGGAGCTACAATAAATATACGAGCTCTAAATCATTTGTGAATTTAAATTTAGATTTTAAAAATTCATGTCCTGAGGTGGGATCAGGAGGGTGCTATAAATCTTGTCCTGGGGGGGGGGGGGGGGGGGGGGGGGGGGGAAGAAATGATATAAGTCATGACCAGGTGGGTGCTTGTCCTGGGGGGAGGGGAGGAATGATATAAGTCATGTCCAGGGGGGTGCTATAAATCTTGTTGGGGGGAGGGGGGGGGAGAAATGATATAAGTCATGACCAGGTGGGTGCTATAAATCTTGTCCGGGGGGTGGGGGGAGGGGAGGAATGATATAAGTCATGTCCGAGGGGGTGCTAAAAATCTTGTCCTGTGGGGGGGGAAGATATAAGTCATATCCAGGGGTATAAATATTGTCCTTTAGGGGGGGGGGAAGAATCATGTCCAGAGGGGTGCTATAAATCTTGTCCTGGGGGGGGGGGGGGGGGTGGGAATGATGTCCAGGGAGGGACCAGTGGAGTGGTATAAACCTTGTCCTGGGGGGGAGTTATAATCCATGTCCTGGGGGGGTGGGGGTGGTATACATCATGTCCAGGGGGGGAACTATAAAATATGTCCTGGGGGTGGGGGGGGGGGGGCATATATCATGTGTTGAGGGAAGTTATAATCCATGTCTTGGGGGTGGTGGGGAATGATAAAAGTCATGTCCAGAGGGGGCGCTATAAATTTTGTCCTGGGGGGGGGGGGGGGGTGTGTATAAATCATGTCCTGGGGGAACTACAAATCATATACTGGGTAGTGTACATACTGCTGTCTTGGGGGATGTGATATGATGTGTGACTGTCCTGGGGGGGAGGTAATATATCTGTCTTGGGGGGGGGGTATAATTAGTATCCGTGTCCAGGGGGGTTAATTTATAAATAATGTCATCAGTAGGGGTGTACACTTATTAACTGGAATAGCCCGTTGTGGGCTACAAATGGAGTTAGGCTTACTATTCAAATACGGCTGACAGGTATAAGTTTGCTACACGGCGAATTGCATGCAGATGTCGGGAGTCTTTGTTCTAAACAACAATGCTGTAATGAACGCTTCGCTTCGCGCGGAAACAGGCGTTACAGTTCAATCATGCTGCCGGGCATATTTATATGCCCGTCGCATTACGCGAGAGCAATTATTGGGCATATATATATGCCTTCCGCAGTAGGAGGGTTAATTACTTGGGCTACGCTAATGGACGCCTATGGTCACGAAGCATGTATGCTTTCTCTGTGAAGTATTCTTATATAAGTATATTTTTTGTTGAGACAGGCAGCTGGGTCCGGGGGTGGGGGGGGGGGGGGGGGGGGGGGGGGGGGGGGGGGACAGGCTGCCTAGGGGTCCGGGATAATTGATTTTCAGCAATCTAGGCAACCCAGTTGCCTAGGCATATGGGTCCTCCCGTACCCAAAATGGGGGGGCCACATGCCTGTGACACCGGTCCAGAAGTCTATAGTCTTTTATATATGACTTTTTACATGTACTTTAAATGGCCTTTTAAATGTGATCAGTGGCTTGGGGAACTCCCCTGCATGCTTGCAGCTTGAGCGCTCACCACACCACTTCTATTTCGGCATGTTAATAATAGTTAATAATGTAGTCCCCCGTAAAAACTTGTCTACGCCCTTTGTTTAGTAAGTTACATAGAGCAGTTTGTTCACAATTCAATTAAATTGCTCTACTACTACTCAGGGATGTTAAGGCAGCCTACACAAGAAAACATATTTACATGATGTTGACAATATGGCGACAAGTATGTTCATGATTACATCATTATGACATAGTGCAAATCACTGTTTATTCAAGTATTGCGATCGTACGGAAGATATTTTTGTAAAGCATTCATACCTATTGTCATGCTAGGGTATTTTAGCGCTTAGATTTCGTATATGACGCGTAGAAGGTTTGGCTTGACAATATAAAAGTTGCAGCTGTCGAGCGGGAAAGTTCAGTTACGTCATATTTTATCGCCTTAAGAGGGTCGTTTGTGAAAAGCAAAACGGCGCTGATGAAGACGAGGGCGGATAAGAGGACTTTTGTGCCTGGTATGTTACACGATGTTTCTATTGCTCATCTACGCTTAGGATGTGATTGGAACGTACTTGGTTCGCTAGATTTCATCGTGTTTATGTAAATACGCCGCCATTTTGAAAAAATACTAAGCAGGATTGCTACGAAGGCTGAAGTAAATCTTACACAACCTAAGCGTAACTTTGTCCAGCGTGTAGGGCTCTAACATAATATGGCATTTATTGCTTGATCCGTGCATTGCTTTATCACCGCCACTATCGCTCGATGGCTAATTGTTACCAATACGTACGCTTGCAAGTAAACCTGAACAATCGAACAACACTATTAGGTGGACATATATATATAGCATTCTTAAGCCAAGTTTGACGGCAATGCAGCATGTTATATGGCTTTTACACTTTATGAAAGGTTAAATATGTACGGTCTGGGTACGAGACACGCGTAGGCTGCCTTAACACCCCTGAGTAAGCTGGTATTTTGTGTTATATGTTCTCCAACTGAACTCAGCTGGTTGAGGGGCTCCCCATGCAGTGATTGGGTTGAATTAATATGGCATTATTGACGTACGTGTACATGTAAGTAAGTGTATATAATTTATATGCAACCTAATTATAATTAGCGAACGCAAAGCAAAAAGATCAGATTTATGCTTGGTGCAAAGTTTAGTATTAGTGGGTCATGTGTGGAACTCCAGACCATATGCACCATTTAATATACAGTTAACTGGGGTACAAGTGTAACAAGTATCAGTGCCACTTCCTAAGTGTAGTTGTTGTGCTAGGTACAACTATTACCAAACCACATGTACAGTATTGCTATTAAATTGTAAAAAGGTGGCAATATTCATATTACAATAAAGGACAAAGAATAAATTATAAACAAACATAGATGGTGTTGTTTAGGGTGTGTTTAGTCATCATTGCTGAAGTATCAGTTGACAGATTTGTCTCCTTGGAGATTGGGTTTCTTTTTCAGTTGGAGTGGTGGTGGAGCAGTTGCTGGAGGCTCTTCTTCTTCAACCTCATCGGAAGAACCAGAGGACCCGGTGTCCTCGGAGTCATTCAATTTAACCTCACTGCCCTCCCCCTCCTCGGAGGTCGTCTCTTCCTCTTCCCCAGTCTCTATCAGTGGCTCATCACGTGCCTTTTTGAACATGCTTGCATTTAGAGACATGGTCATGGCTAGGTCGTCCGGGACAACAGACTGCACCGTTAGGCGTGACTCTCCAGAGAACACTGAGGGATGCCTCTGCTGCTGAGGATTTGCTGGCTCAAAGAGGGTCTGGTGTGGTGGCATTCTGACTGCAGGCCGCACCAGGGGTAGAGGCGAGAACGGCTGTGTCTGCAGCATTGCAGGTAACCCGGGGCTCTTGTTGAGCAATCCAAGAGGTTGAATCCTGGGTGCAGGCAGATGAGGTACTGGTGACAGTGGCTGCTGGGGTCCATTTGGAGATGGTGACAGGTTGGGTACAGGGCCAGTACTGACAGGAGACAATAAGACCGGCCTAGGAAGGGACGTCTGCATCAAAAATGGATGATTGCTTCCGGGGGTGGTAGCTGGGGACATTAGTGGTGGTACGGGAAGACGTGCCCTTGCCACAAATGATGGGGGCTTGGCCAATGGTTCTACAAATTGCTTGGTTCCAACTACTCCCAGTCTGTTAGCCGGTGCCATTAGGCCCATGGTGGTAAGTGATTGAGGCAGGGGTGACAGTACAGAAGGTCTAGGTTGGTGGTCTACGACCACTACCGGTGAGGTGACTTCACGCTGGGGTGAGATGGGCTCATGTAAAGTAACCTGATGTGCACCTGTACCCTGAGGTGAGGCAGAAGAAAACTCCTGAGGGCCAGGAGAACCGATTTCAAGTGAGGTCATCTGCAGTGGTGGTGATGTAACTTTTGGAGAAGCTGCACCCTGGGATGAAGAGGGAATGGTAACAGGAGAGCTGGCTTCTGGCATATCTATGCGTTGTGATGGAGGTGATGTGACAGTATTCAAGCTGCCAGGCTGCAATGCTGAATTGTCTGCAGAACTAACTTCATTCCTTTCTGGGGATATTTTGATGGCGACCTGCGATGGCGGTCTGGATGCCTTCAGGAATTTCTTCCAGTCAGTGGTAGTGGTTTTAACACCAGTGGGGGTCGTGACAGATGATGCCAAGCCAGCGATGCTCACAGGACGATGTTGATGGAGGATCTCATTTCTCCGCCTCTTCTCCGACAGCACAGTGCACTCCTTCTGGTGCTGGCTGGCCCAGTGAACGTTCTGGCACTCCTCGCTGCAGTAGCCCTGAGAGGTGCAGCCTGTGCAGAGGAACTGAGCCGCCTTTCCACAGATGCAGAACTGTCTAGCATACTCGTCTGTGTCCGACACTTCCCTGACAAAGATATACTTGGTACCATATACCAGGCTCACAAACATCTGCTGCTCGGCTGCTGGTTCAATGTCGCAAAGCTGCTTTGTCAGCAGGTAAAACGGCTTTCCCTTGAAGTCCTCCAGGTCTTCCGTGATCTGCTGGCGAAGTTCTCTGAGGCGGATTGAAGGGAGGATATTGAGTGCCCCGACCGTCTGCCTCTCACCACTTTCAGTGAGTTTGATCACTTCCATGGGCACCTTTGCTTGCTCTGGGGTCAGCAGCAGCATGCTAGGCTTACGGACTGGCTCTGGCTGAGCATTCTTCGGTTCGACCGGTGTTATCTTGATGCTACCTCTGTACTTCTTTCTCCAGACAACGTAAACTATGACTGCCACTCCTATAATAGCTGTTGCGATAAAAATGATTGGAATAACCGAACCTACAGCAGGAGCTACAACGTCAGCCGCTTGTGTCACTGCAATTGTTGTGTGCGGAGCTGTAGTTGGGTAAATTGTGGGGACCTTACGGGTTTTTAATGGGATCGCAGTAGAAGACGATACTATTTTCACTGCTGTGGTTGTCACAACGGCTGGCAGCTGTGTGACAATCACTGGAGGTGGAAGGGATCCAATCACAAACTCTGTCAAGTGTGTGAACGAGCAAACGAAATACTGCTTGCCACGAATGGTGGTATTAAGTGGAGGGGATGTGGAGTCAAGTTTCCAGAGAAATGAGGTGTCGTTGGGGGCAGAGGAACCATTTACAAGGGAGCGATAAAAGCACAGGGGCTGGCTCTGTGGTGATGGTAGCTGCTGTGCTGGAATGTACACTTGGAATGGAGAAGGCAGCCCACTGACATTCATATATGTGTTCTGGTTTGGAATGGAAATTGTGATTGAGAAGATGTTAGAAAATACTGCGATCTTTTGTGTATTGATTCCTGCGATACTGGTGTTTATCATCTGCACTGCAGTCGGGGAGAGCTGTAGCACTGTGGAGGAGGTGTTTGCAAAGAGGTCACGCGTGTATGCCACTCCCTGGATGCAAGCTTCATCACAAGCAATGTACGGAGACCCACAGGCAGAGGCATTGTAAGCAGCAGCCAGTGAGCTGCCAAAATCCACAATCACGTTTGCCACATTGAAGGGGCCCAATGGCATGCCCTTGCTGACGTAGAGTTGAGAAATCTGTGTTGAAAGTGTGACTGGATTTTCACCCGTTACAATCTGGTTGCATAGGGCTTTGCCGATGCTAGCCACGCCCCCTGTGAAGAGAGTTGCAGCAGACTTTTCAGATGTTGTGGATGCAATTTGACTCATGGAGTCTAAAAGGTTCTGGGCAGTTTGAGTGGCAAGAACACTGGTGCCATTTGGGTTCAATGCTCCACTTGTGTTGCTAAGCAAAACAGATGGTTGCGATCCATCTGGCAGCAATGGCAGCAAGTTATAGGTGTTAAATGCTGCTTGTGACCCAAACCAACCAGTCAGCTGTTTGGCAATGTTCATTGCTGTGACCAGGTCATATGCACCTGGTGATGTCGTGACCAGAGACAGCACTGATGCCACCACTGAGTAATCAGCAGATGTCTGGGGGAGGGGGCCACTGAGGATAGCAGACACCTGTCCCAGTACACTGTTCTTGAATGAAGAGGGCAACACAGTAGCAGTCGAGTTGGCTTGCAACAAGAGCACTATGATGTCAGCAAGCATGGTTCTCCAATACTTGGTTGCATTGTAACTTGAAGTGATGTTAGACAGCTGGCTACTGAGGATGGAAGTAGCTGTCAATGGCTGAGATGTAACTATGCAACTGGTGTTGACGTCGACAAAGCTTTCAATCTTATCAATCACTCGAGCTACAAGGGTAAGTGGTATGCCTCCAGGTAGAATGACACTAAGGGTGCGACTGGTCTGGGGCCCAGTCAACCAGGTGAGCCCGTGTGAGGCATCAAGTAAACCAAACTGGTACATGAACGGAAAGTTAGTAGTACTGTCCACAGGGTCAACCACAGAGAGTGCAAACAAGGTCGATATGGCGACTCCAGATGGTGGACTGACTTGCAGTGTTGCAGAGTGTGGTGGTAGGTTGGCAGTGATGGTGATATTTGAGTAAGCAGTGCCATCTTGGTTTGTGGCCTTTAGCACAAAAGTGTAAGCAAGGCCAGGAGAGAGGGTATTGGGGAACAGAACAAGATTGGCTCTGCTGATGAGAGATGCTGTGATGGAAGGTTGTAATGAGCTCAGCGTTGGATTTGAACTTGGGAGTGTTGTGGTGTCAGGGTAGTAAATCTGGCTCTGGACTGCTGGCGTGGTTACATCTACATAGCCTTGACCTGCACAGAGAAGTAAAATATGAATTCATTTTGATTTATTTTAAGCAGCACTGGGCGAGCAGCACTTTTGATTTAAGTTTTAAATCCACATTTTGGAATGTGTGTACATACGTTTCAACAATACTCATTGAAACAACTTCATTCAGCACATAATATAATATTTTTTGGAGGAAAGGAATGTTAGCAGTGATCTACTACCCTGCTAGTTCTAGTAAAAAAAAAAACACTTTTAGCAATCACACCTTATTTTTTTCACTATTAGAAATACATATGCGTAATAAAAAGAAAGAGTGAAACTTTAATTAACAGTACATATCTAAGCACAACCTAAAGGACACATCTACCATGCAATAAAGGAACCAATTTCCTCATACCTGGTGTGGGCACACATTCCCAGTGGACATCCGTCACCGTCCGCACGGAGTACACCAGTCCCTCCAGAGTGACCTTGCTGGTCGCAATGGCAGTACTCCTCTGCGACACAATCTCAACGCGAGGTAGCCTCGGAGCTGCCACATGCACAACAACTACTGCAATGGACTGCTCCACCCCCTGCGACACTCGCATGGTGAAATTGAAATCTGCACCCGACAAGAGGTAGGCAGCTGCCAGACGGATGGTATTAGAGTGAGGTAGAATGATTGGCAAAGCATTTGGCAAAGTGGACTGGTTGAAGCATGGCCCCAACGTGGCAACAGTGACACAACTCCACTCATAGGTTGGAGGAGGAAGGAGGCTGCTGTAAGTCGTCAAGCTGCCGTCAAGGACTAGAGTGTAGTTATGTGAGATGGTCCTGTTACCACCAAGTATCCAGGCTCTCAGGGGTGTTGGAGTTATGGTAAGGTTGAGACTCAACTCTGATGAGAGGAGATCGTCATCAGTTGCAGCTTTGAGGGACACCACATAGTTCCCATTTTCTGCTAGAATTCCAGCAGGGAGGAACAGGCTGGCTGACGTAGTGTAGATTCCCGCCAGGCTGAGCTGGTGTAGCGTGTAAGGTCGTGCGTTTTTGACACTGTAGACATACCACTGTAGGATGAAATTATCATCCTTATTTGAACAGCCCAAGACCTGTACTGTAGACTCAAAGAGCAGAGGGACGTTGGCTTGAGATTCTCTGACAAGGGGGCCTCCAAACGAAATGGAAAGAATTTCATCACTCCCTCTGACAAGGGACCTGATGGCAGGAGTGCTGGACAGGCCAATGGCATTTGAAACGACCAGCTGTAGGGTGTAACTGACATTTGGCTGAAACAATGACGAATCGATGGATATTTCTGATGTATTATCAGGAATTGAGTTGAAGAATGCCATCAGATTGTTATATCCGGGAAACAAGGTGTCTGGTAGGAACAGATCCCATTTACATCTCAAAGGATGGTAGCCAGCATACAGTGAGCCTGCTGCAGAGAATACCACTTTTCCACATGCGGGTATGGAACTGGGACCATTCAGAACGGCCAGAGGTGGTACAGCATTGATGTATGGGCTGACCAGCACTGATAGGTTGGTTATTGCATAGGGAAATAGCGCTCCATTTGAAACAACTGTGCCATCCATGAATCCAATTGAGGAGTTAACCATAACCCCAGCAGTGACTGGAAGAGATACGACTACACCAAGTTGAAATACATTCATCCACTTGAAAGTGGCCTGGGGACCTCCAAGCAGGGTAAGTGTATCATTTGTGAAGATGGTGGATATAGCTGATGTTCCATTTAGTGCCACACTGCGGTCAAATTGAACCAAAAGCGAAGAAAGGTCGTCTGAGAAGTACACATCAACCACTTGGGGTGCACTGCTGTGGTACGTGAAAACTGCCCCCTTGCTAACTTGGCCTGATGTCTGTCCATCCAACAGCAAGGTGAGGAACACTTGGCAAGGCTGGTAGGAAGCCGGCAGGGTGCATGCCACTTGGGAGCTGCTGAGGAACATCGCTGGGGTGGTAAGCGGTGTGGAAAAAGAGCAAGAGGCCTGGGTGCCATACGAAATAGCTCTGCACACAGACGAGGAAGTGTTGACAAATCCCTGTCCCTGAACGGTGACACTTGTGGCCACCCCTACTTCAGCGCCATTAGGATATATGCCAGTGGTGAGTATGGATGCGTTCTGATAGTAAGTGAACTGCAGGGCATTGGACAAGGGGCCGCCCGCAATACTCACCTGCAACGTGACATTCAGCAGGTTGGGGAAGAACATTGGGATGGCTGGGGTCACGCATTTGATCACACCTTGGTTGACGGGGAAGGCTGTTGGTTGCAACACCCCTAAGCTGGATGGAAGGGTAAATCTGCAGATACCAGTAATGGTGGTGTCCAACGCAGAGTACTTTGTAACGTTACAGTTAGGTAGCCTTGGGTTATAGCTGGACTGATTTTTGAAGAACCCTGCCCCTAGGATGGTCAACGTGGTTGAACCATTTTGAGGTGTGTAGGTCGGAGAGACGGAAACAATCCTGAAGCAGCCGCAGTTGTTTCCATCACACGTTCCACAGTTGTCTATGGTCTTGCGACTGTTTACGATGCCATCACACCCCAAGCAGGTGGAATTGTTACCACGGCACACGCCGCACGCATCAAGGAGTGTGTTTGGCAGTGAATTGGTGCTCCCGCCATAGCAGACACCACAAGAATCACGTCTCGCAGACCCAAAGCACACGCCTGCGCAGTCCCTATGCTCAACGATGGATCCAGTGGGATCGGGGAGCTGACACACACCACAACTGTCTGCCCTGAATGGACCCCCACAGACACCAGTGCAGTCAAGGTTTTGGTTGAATGTGAGGGGCGTGCCAGGTCCAGTGCAGTCCCCACAGAAGTCAATAGTGGCATTTCCGAAGCAGTTGCCAGCGCAGTCTCTACAGGGGGAAAAAAGGGTACACAAATGTCAAAGAATTACATTTGAACTTTAACAAACGAAAAATGTTTACTGGATGTTATGAATGGGTAAAGACATGGGAATGCATGATCCCATGGAAGGCATGATCCCCCCCCCCCCCCCCCCCCCCCATCCATAGATCTTGTGGAACAAGTTCCTGTTTCCTGAGGTTTTTAGCCAGTATAAGTCAGTATTGGAAAAAATTCTTTTTGACTAAAACCATTCCGTTCTGTTTTGCATATGAAAAAAAGCCGTCAAATGAATCTACATTAACTAAATTTATCTACATCTTAATGTAATGCTTTTGCATCCTAACGTTACGTTATGCGTGCGTGTGTGTAGGTCCAGGGGTACTATACCAAGTGTAGTCTTCCAACAAATTTTGGGACATTTCCCTCACCCCCCTTCAAGTGTTCATAAAATTATTGAAACTTGAAAGCCATTCCTTTTGACTTACATCTCTTTGTTGTACAGATGTCCAGTATTCCCTCCAGAGCACACACCACAGCTATCCACAAGTGTCGTCCCATAGCAGTCGCCATGGCAGTCAGTAAAGTTGTACACCCCACCCACCACCGGACCACTGACACACCCACAGCCCGTGCTGCCGGTACCTGAGAAGGGCACATAGTCACAACCGAGACAACTACTGTCATCACCATTGCAGACACCACAAGAATCAGTCACAATCATGGAGCCAAGGCGACCATCGCAGCCTGGGCACTGGGAGCCATTACCTCCACACACACAACATGCATCATGAACCACCCCAGAGTTCTGCACGCCATTGCAGCCGTAACGTGTAGGCACGATGGTCACTGCGGAGACACTAAAGAGCCCGATGGGGTTAGTGAGAGACTGCAGAGTGTCCACATTGGGATTGGTGTTGACGTTCAGAAGTGATAGTTCAGAAGAAATGGTACCCATGGACATGTCCCAGGCTTTGGCTATGATAAATGGAACTGCACTTCCATTGGCAGTGGACCAGAAGTACCTAGGTCTGGGAATGAAACGAATGAGGTCAGTATCCCGCAGAAGCAGGGCCCTGGTATCGGACACATCAGGTGGGAAGTTGAACCACACAAACTGGGTGGGGTCACCGTCCTGTGAGTACCAGTTTGAACGGTGGTACTGCCACACCCCTTGGCCCAGCGGTACTTGGTAAGATGTGATGGCCATTCCAAGGAAGTCACCGTTTCTATCCGAAGAAACATTTGAGATCAGGCTGTTGACAACTGTCCCATAGTAGGGATATGAGCCTGACCCAGAGCATCCTATGCCCGGGCCATATGAGAAATCTGTGGAGTGTGGTTATGTATGTGCAGGTGTGAAAGTTTGATTGAGGGTTTAAAATTACAATAAACAATATACATTTGTAATTGTGCTGTGACACATGTGCACTACACTCAGAGCTACAAATCAAAATGTAATCCCCCCCCCCCCCCCCCATTCTATACTAATAAACTTCATGGAATGTGTATGGTTGTGACAATATTGTAGATGGCATTTGATGGTTAGATTTTTGTTTGCCCTTTTTTATTAGCCACTTAACTGCAATACCCTGTAAATGTACACATATTGACAGATACACACACACAAATGTAGAAACACATAGACAAATAACTGTAGGGTTGGAACATTACCCTGAAAAACTCTGATAATGTTGAAAGATTGAGATACAAAACCACTTCGCAATGAAGCAATCCCAGCTGCAACAGTAGATACGTTCAGTTGGGTCCCAACAACACTGAACAGTGCATTGGTGCTGAAGAATGTGTGGAAACAAATCAAGGGTAAAGACATGATACTTGCTGCACTAAGCACAGCTAATGCCTGTGTAGTGAAATTATAGTTGATAAAATATAATTACCATCCTACCTATTATTGATTTTTAATCAAACTACCACCACATGCCCACAATTACATGACCTATTCCACCAAACATCTCCATGACCCACTCACCCCAATCATTACAGGTTGGTTATCACATTGACACCGGCATGCATCATGCAGCATTTAAGCTTTTGACAGCTGGGTGAACGTATCATCAATAGTTGGCTAACTTACTGTGTCGCATTTGCAGCTGCCAATCTGAGGATCTGAACAGTTGATACAAGGGATAATCCAAGCAAGCTCTGAAAGGAGGCAACTTTGGAATTCAGAGATGTCAAGTTACATGCCACTAGAGCTGTGAAGAAGTTATCATAGTGGTAGCTGATCTGGTATGGAATGGGGCCAAGTAATGCATTGGTGGCTAGAATGGTGGGATTGTAAGGCACAATGGTGACCTCCAGGATAGCCTGTTGCACAGCGTTAGTACTGTACATGTAAATGCCAGTACTAGCATTGGTGAGAATGTACCCACTGCTCATCTTCACACTGCTTCTGCTCCAGTACCCATCCCATGGCTGCACCAAGATGGACGCATTTCCATAGAATGCAGGATTCGGGAGAAACCTCAGCTTGGATGTCAAGTTCAGAAGGAGGGTCGTTGCATTGACTGAGGAGATGAGGGCATCAATGTAAGTGTAGTACTGCTCCTCACCATTCCATGACACCTGCCAGCGTCCTGAGGCCCTGCTGGTGGGGTCAAGGGAGACACCAACTCCAGGGAGCTGCCCAGAGGCAAGTGTGGCTTTTCGATTGAGGCGTGTTGGGTTGACTGCAGCTACCTGGGCCAGGTACTGACTCCTGGCAATCACTGGAAGCCAGGAGTCATATGACTGGTTCAATGGCCACCCAGTGATGGTACTGTTTGGCAAAACAGGCAAGTATAAGACATCAACGGAGACAACCAGGTCTGAAATGGAATTGCCGTGGTTCTCAATAAAGGGTATGTCTCCCATGATACTAGAGAACCTCAGTGTAGCCAAGGAGCTGAATGATGGAGGCACAAATGAAGGGTAGATCAGGACTGCAACAAGGGTAGAGCAATTGCTGTATGATCCATTAGAAATGAAGGGGAGTGTAGAGGAGTAGAATGGCAAATAATAGTGCACAGCATCCTTCTGGGGGCTAAGATAACCATCCTGATTTCCGTCCCAGAGCTTCACTCTCAACCAGACAGCCCCTTCAAGTTGGACTTCTCTTCTGACAAAGCGCAGCCTAGCCATGTTGGTTAGGACCAGTGCCTGCGTGTCTGAGACGGTCCCCACTGAGTACCAAGGCGATGTTATATTTGAGCAACCCCCGGGGGGATCGATGGAAACTATATCTGAGCAAAGGGCATACTGCCACTCCCCAAGGTCAGGTGTGATGGGCGAGGCATCAGTGATGGCCACACCCACCTCATCCTTGTTGGAGTCGACTGCCAGTGATCCGTTGCCCAGCAGCAGACCGATGCTGTGACCAATGCCTGTCAGAGCAGCAGAGATATTCGGTGATGTAATGCTCTCAAGGTATATCAGGGTGGAGGTCACGACTGGAGCAAGATTTGGTAGTGCACAACGGCTGCCATTAGCAAGGCATGTCCCTAGCAACACACATGAGTAGAGGCCTGGTGGGCAGCACAGCTCAGAGGTGGATATGCAGGACTTTGCCAAGTTGCAGTAAGCCTGTCCACTGGGGCAGAACGAGCACAGTAGTGGATCAGTCAGATTTGCACACTTAGTGGTGTTTTCGCAGTATACCAGTCCTGTCTGGTTACAGCCAGAGGGGGTGGATGAACAGTATCGAGAGCCATTTGCCCTTTGGACCAGCGTTTGACCTAGAAGACAGGTCTGACCGACACCATCACAAGGTTGAGTAAGATTGGCTGGGAAGCATAGGTTAGTGGGAGGTGGACATAGACCCATGCCAGGCAGACACTGCTTTCCACAAGGCACATTGCTGGCATTGCATGTGTTGGTCACATTGCAAGGTATCTGGGGGAAGGTGGAGGAGAAGGGGAAGGTGGGGAAGTGTGAATAATAGTATCAAAATATGTATAATGAGCTAGCTCTCACCAGTGCAGGATTCTGACAGTACTGGTTTATACAGACAGTCTTCAGGGGAGACAGAAACTAAATAAGAAAGAGGGGTAAATTCAAAATTGCATCATTACAACGTGCATTTATCCAGATCTGACTGACCCCTCTAGTTAGGATACGTAATGTCCTTTAAAAGTTGTACACATTATGCAATATCTTAAATCTCATAAACCAAACCCGATGCAATACACTTACATAGCCTGAGGCATTGCAGTAAGGAACACACATGATGAAAGGCGCAGTAGCGATTCGTACATTGTTGCACGTCATCGGGAGGATATTGGTGCAGTAACCAGATCCTGTTGGGCGACAGAGCTGGGATCACATACATGTACACACACGTACACACTGTGTGCCCGGATAGGTCAGGTGTGATGCACTGATCTTACCTTCGCAGAAGCTGCCGTTATTCACAAGCTTAACCATCACGGTGGCATTGCCATAGTACTTCCTGGTCGTCACCTGGACGGTGATGTTGTACGCTGCAGCGTCATTCTCACCCACTTGCCTCCCCGTGGTGATCTCTGCAGATGACGGGTCGATCTGGAAGAGGTTCCCCGTGCTGTTGCTGATGATGGAGTACACGAGGGGCCAATCGGGATCGATGGTTGCCACGGTGAGCACCAACTGGCCAGCGGGCAATAACCGCACGGCCGTCGTCTGGTACACTGTCTGAGTGAAAACGGGAAGAATGTCGTTCACATTGGTAATGATGACAGTCACGTGGATGCTGTTAGACAAAGGGATCGGGTAGACCAAGCCGAGCGCTGTAACGACGAGGTCGGCACTTCTCAGGGTTTCGTAATCAAGAGCGGCACTCACGGAAAGGTCTCCGGTAGAGTCGTTGATGCTAAAAAGTGGCAGCTGTGTTGACAGACTGAAAGCATTCTGCGAGATCGAGTAGAAGATGGTGATTCCCGGTAGACTGGTGGCATACACACGCAATAGTGTCGTCCCCATAGGGGTGTCTTCTGGCACTGTGGTATTGTACAAGCTCTGGTTAAACTGCGGGGGCGTAGTGATAACTTGGATGACAGTGATGTTCACCACCACGCTCGCGGACTTGGGCGGGTAACCCGCGTCCACTGCCTGGATGGTATGGGAGTAAAACGACTGCATCAGGTAATTCAGTCCAGATACAAGGGTGACAAGCCCACTAAGAGGGTCTATCTGAAAGTGGAGTGTGTCGCCAGTAACTATAGAATAGGTCACACTGGTGCCGTCAGGGTCATATGCCATTATCTTGGTCAGGGAGGATCCGACTGTTGCGGTCTCGGGTACAGTCAGACTGTAGTGATTGTTAGAGTCAAAGACGGGAGCGTACAGGTTGACAGGGCGAACGATGATGCTGATAACAGAGTTGTCCGTCAGAGGGGGGACGGCCCTATCTGCAGCCAACACGGTGAGAGAGTAGGTCATGGGGAGCAACGTTGCACTGCTGTAAATAGTACCAGTGGTGGAATTGATGGTGAAGGAGGCAAGGACATTGGCCTGTGTGATGTAGTAGTGAATCTCTGCGTTGGTCCCAGAATCAGCGTCTGTGGCCCGCACACTCAGGATGGAGGTTCCGACTGGAGTGCTGGTGAGAAGATTGGTGGAATAGGTTGAGGCATCAAACTTTGGACTGTGCTCGTTGGCATCCGTGATGAGCACGGTGACATTGGTAGAGGAGGAGAGGGACGAGATTCTGGCAGTGACAACCAGGTTATACACACTCACAGCCTCATAGCTTAGCACAGAGGTGAGAAGGAGCTGCCCTGAAGTTGGGTCCAAAGTAAATGTCCCAAAACCGTTTCCACCAGTGATGAAGAGTTGGACCTGTGAACTGTTTTGAACTATATCTCTGTCAAAGGCGGTTACATATGCCACAGTGGAGTTGACCGGGGCAAGCTCAGAAAGATGAGCAATGTAATAGTTGCTTTCAAACTGAGGAACTTCATCATAGACACCCAGAACAAGCACCGTGACTATGCTGTACAATGTGCTTGAATTACTCAGTGTGACCTTTACATTGAAACAATAAGCTGGTATTGTCTCTACATCTAGTGGTGCAATCAGACTCAGAGCTCCATTTGACTGGACTGAGAAAGGCAGGCTTGAAGTAGAAGATAAAGCTGCAGGCCCTGGAAGGCCAAGCTGAGCTAGAACAGATTGCAGTGGCACATTTTCAAGCACCGTGAAAACAGGAGCAATGGGAGAAACGGGTACTGCTGTGTTTGCCACAACATTAACTAGCAGTGTGACATTTGTAGGGTAGAACTTGGTGGAACCTTTGGCCTGGACGGTTACTGTAATTACTCCAACAATGAACTTGTTGTTAATCACAGATAGAACACCTGTACTGGGATTAATTATGAAATTAGTCGAACTGCTATTCAACTGGATTAGGGAATATGTTATAGGAGTGCTGGAGTAGACATCAGCATTCGTGGCAACCATTTTTGCTAGAATTGCACCTTGTGGTGTGCTCACAGATATGGTCAGGTTGTAAAGAGGCTGTGTAAATACGGGAGGATATTCATCAACCTCAGTGATGACAATCCTCAGGTTGGCTATATCATAGAGAGGTGGCGTCCCTCCATCTTGGGCCATTATCGACAGATCATAGCCCATCACTGTCTGGTAAGAAAGCCTTGCTGCTGTTGTGACAGCTCCAGACCGAGGACCCACCCTAAACACTGTTGTATTGCCTCCGACGATTGTGTAAGTTATGTTCGCATTTGATCCTATGTCAGAATCATTTGCCAGTACTGTGGCAATGACCTGTCCAATGGATGTGTCTGCTGGAATGATTGTTGTGTACACACGTGTGCTGAATATAGGTGGATTATTATTTACATCCCCTACCGTCACCTGCAACGTTGCATATGCTGAAAACGGTGGAGTACCCAGATCAAAAGCTAATACTGTGAGGGCGTAGCTTGGATTGTTGTCCCTGTTCAAGAAGTTAATATTTGTAGCCCATCCTGTTACTGTGTCAATTGCAAATGTACCACCAGAGTTTCCACTCAGAATCTTGTATCTGACAATGCCACTGGTCCCTGTGTCAGCATCGGTAGCCACAAGTCGAACTATAGAAGACTGTAGCAGAGCATTTTCCGGTACTGTGACATTGTATATGCTGGCACTAAATATAGGTGGAAGGTCATTAGCCATCTGGTCATTAATGGAGATGTTCACTTGTGATGAAGAGGAAAGTGGAGGTGAGCCAGCATCTGTAGCTACAATAAAAAAGCTATAACTTGGAACAATTTCATAGTCCAAGCTCCCATTCAACCACAGCACACAGCTCATGTTTCCTGTAGTATCACTGATGTTTCCAATGACAAAGAGATTATTGAAGGAGTTTGACAAAGAAAAAGAAATGAGAGCATTCAGCCCAATGTCTCTATCAGTGGCAGAAACACCCAATATAGCAGTTCGGATTGGAGTACTCTCAAGTAGAGTTGCATTGTATGAAGGTGCATTGAGAATTGGTGCATTATCATTTACATCAAGTACTTGAATAGTGGCGTTTGTAGTTGTATTTAAGGTGGGATATCCAACATCCCTGGCCATTGCTATAAATCTAAACAGGTCCTGCTGCTCCCTGTCAAAACTCTTTGCAAGGCTGATGCTCCCAGAATTAGAGTGGTTGATTGAAAAGTGCAATGCATCCTGTCCTGGGACCAAGAGGTACTCTATTATGGAGTCATTCCCAAAGTATTGGTTTGTTGCATTGACGGTCAATAGTACTGTTCCAATAGTGGTGTTTTCAAGCCATGATGCAGTGTACATATCTTGCTGAAATTCAGGTGAGTCATCATGTGCATTGAGTATTGTAATGGTGATATTCACTTGAGATGTTCGCGGCATTGTTCCATTATCCACTGCCAATGCAACAATCACATACACATTCCTCACCTCTCTGTCAAATGGTACAGATGAATACAGCTGCCCTGTTGAGGAGTTGATGCTGAAAAATATTGAGTCATTCACAAGGTTGGATAGGGCATAAGAAGCAGCTTCCTGGAAATCAATGTCATAAGCCTGGATTTGTCCAATAAAGGTATATGGAGGTTCATTCTCTAATATGCTAAATGAATACGAAGACTGTAGGAAAGTAGGGGGATAGTCGTTTGTGTGAAGCACAAGGATAGACAGTGTTGTGTTACAGTGAAGTGGTGGGATTCCATTGTCTTGAACTAGAATTATCAGCTGATAGGAAGCATCACGTTTGTTCAAAGGCAGGATAAGGTATACTGCTCCAGTTGTTGAATTGATGGAAAATAAAGAAACGTTGAAACCTCCAGTTATGGAATAAGACACGATGGAATTGGCAGGCGTGGAATCGTTGTCCTTTGCAACAAGTTGTGCCATGTGTGTTCCCACTGGAGCATGCTCAGACACATTCACAGAGTAGCTGGTTGAAGTGAAGAAAGGAGCATTATCATTCACATCCAGTACGTTCACTGTTATGTTCACAAGAGTGGCCTGGAAAGGCAGCGCCGGGCCATTGCTTACATTTACAGTTACTATATAACGCAGGGATGCCTCAGCATCCAAGGGACTAGTCATTTTGAGTGCTCCAGTTGTTAGGTTCACCTGAAATGCATTTGACGTTGGGGTGACACCAAGCAGTGTAACGAAAATTAAAGCATTAGTACCAATGTCAGCATCTGTGGCTGACAGGTTTAAGATAGGCACAGAAGGCAGCACATTCTCAGTGATATTTACCCCATTTGGGGTGCCAACAAAGACAGGTGGGTTGTCATTGACATCCAAGACTGTAACCGTAATTTTGGCTGTCGCATACAATGGAGGAATGCCGTGGTCCAGGGCTACCACCGTCAGGTTGTAAGAAGATATACTCTCCCTATCCAGAGGTTTGGTAGTCACGATCACCCCTGTGGTGCTGTTGATCACAAAGTCCCAAGCAGGGGTACTTGAATTTATAGAGAAGCTCACCAACGCATTGAGACCAGAGTCTGCATCACCGGCTGAAACTGTGAGCAATGTGCTGCCTGCTGGCAAGTCTTCAAGGAGACTGGCTGAGTAGTTCGTCTGAAGAAATACTGGAGGGTGGTTGTTTTCATCCCAGAGGGCTACAATCACTGTGGCTGTGCTGTTCAGAGGAGAAGTTCCATTATCCTTAGCCATCACTGTTATATTATATGTGTTCTGCTTCTCGTAGACAAAGCCATTTCCACGGGTAGCAATCAGCCCAGATGTTGAGTTGATTGTAAAGTTGTCACCACCAGAGATGATGCTGAATTGAAAAACTGCATTTGTGCCGACATCTGCATCCGTAGCACTCACAGTGACAACAGGTGTCCCACTGGGTGCATTCTCTGATATGTTAGCCCAGTACACCTGTTTGGTAAATACAGGGCTATTGTCATTCACATCAAGGATTGACACATGGAGGCAGGTTGTATTGTATAAGGAACCATTTGAGGCTACGTCATAAGCCTTTACTGTCACAACATACTCACTGATATTTTCTCGATCAAAGGAGGTAGTGGAAACTATTATGCCATTGGACCAGTTTGCAGCAAATGGCAAGGGGAGATTAGGAGGCAGAGTATATCCATACGATGAACAGAAGCTAGCATTGAAGCATAGCCCTCTGCAGTCACCCTGTGATGTCACCAGCTGCAACACTGAGTAGCCAACCTTGTCCCTATCAGCGGCAAATACTGTGGCAACAAATGTGCCATTAGGCTGGTTCTCATAGATCTGTGCATTGTAGGTTGATTGGTTGAACTGTGGAGCATTGATCACCACAATGCTTAAATTTGCAGATGAGAACAATGGTGGTACACCCATGTCTGTTGCAATCACAGACACATTGAATACCAATGTAGTTGCGTTGATAAGGGCTGTGAAATTAGACGTTGCCACTATTCCAGTGACAGGATCGACAACAAAGTTGGCACTGGCCTGGAGATTGCCACGAAAGTCCAGTGAGAACAGGAACTGTGCATTCACCCCAGAGTCATTATCCAAGGCACTGACTGTGAGGATGGAGACACCAGGGGCTGCATTCAGAAATACATAGCCAACATAGCTTGCATTAAGGAACAATGGAGGGTTCAAGTTCTGGGCAAGAATATTGACTGTAACATTAACGAGGGTGGAGAGGCGTATCAGAATGTTCCCAGAGTCCTGAGCCAATACTGTAAATGTGTAATTTGCAGCAGTCTTGAAGTTCAGATATCCGCTCACCACAAGTACACCAGTGCTGCTATTGATGGAAAATGGCAGAGGTAGCGTGCTGTTTTGAGTCACGATTGAGTACACTACAGTACCATTTTCACCAAAGTCTGGGTCAGTGGCAGTAATTTGCATGACGATGAAGCCAAGTGTCCTGTTTTCATACACGCTTGCATTGTAAGACTTTTGTGTAAATGCAGGAGCATGATCATTGAGGTCAAGGATTCTTACTGCTAGATTGACTGATGAGCTCAAACTTGGCACTCCTTGATCAGTCGCAGTCACCACAAGGTTGTACGCCGATACATTCAACCAGTTCAAGATTGCATTTGTGTACACACACCCAGTAGTGGCGTTGATGCGAAATGAGCTGTATGTATTTCCACCCTTGATTGCAAAGGTAAAGATGGCATTCGTTCCTATGTCTTTGTCCGTTGCTGATAACTGAATCATGAAGGTACCAACTGGGGCATTCTCAGGCATGGTAGCATTGTAAGAGCTGTTTTGAAACAAAGGCGGGTTGTCATTGACATCCAGCAACTGTATATACAGGTATGTGTTATTGTACAACCCTCCTCCATCAGTGGCAGTGAGGGTGAGATTGTATGCTGGTATCTGCTCTCGATTGAGTGGAGCTATAACAGTCACTACTCCAGTGTCTATGTCAATGCTGAACTGGTGAAGTGGATCACCGGCCGAAATGGAATACGACACATACCCAAACTGAGCACGACGAGCAGGCAGGAGTAAAGACATATCAATGTAGTTGTCATCTGTGGCCGTGACTGTTATCACCTGGGTATTGAGCGTCACATTCTCCAATATGGCTGCCGTGTAGCAGGCCTGTTGCCATGCAGGTGTGTAGTCATTCAGCTGGATGATGTGTATGTTGACCACTCCTGTAGCTGTGAGTCCTGGGTTACCACCATCTCCAGCCACAACATTCAATATATAGAATGACTGACGTTCAAAACTCAAGGTGTTTGACTGCCATATAACACCGAGATAAGTGTCGATGGTGAAATCCAGGTAGTGGTTTTCTGCTCCAAACATCCCATATGTTACTTGCCCACTCAATCCAACGTCCAGGTCAGTGGCCATGACAGTGGTGACGATGGTTCCCACACTGGAGTTCTCGTAGAGGTAGTACTGCAGAGTTTTAATGGTAAACTGGGGCCAATGCTTGTTGCCATTCAGGACAATGACGCTTAACCTAGAGATGGAGGAAAGCAGAGGATTTGCAAGGTTTGAAGCATTGACAGTCAGATTAAAAGACTGAGGGCCAGTTAAGTAGTTCAGTCCTGGTGGGATCAGCTGCAGCTGGCATGATGAAGGTGAAAAAGATAACACTATGGAAGACGAAGGCTGAAATGAGCACACAGTATATCGGTTTACAGCAGAGCCATCAAGGTCAGTGGTAATCATGGAAAAAAGAGGCACATTTGTGATGGCAGTCTCTGGAATGGCAATGAAGGTTGTATTCAAAAGGAACAGTGGAGGGTATTTATTAGTATCATTGACTTGGACATGCACAAGTGCATACACCATGTTCCCAGTGCTGTCCTGTGCACCAATGGTCAGTTCATACAACGATTGGTTTTCATAGTTGAGCTGTCCGGCTAGCACAAGGGATGAAGTGCTGATACGAAACACACCCCCAATGTTTCCAAACACAATGCTGTAAGTGATGCCAATACTTGTCGAAGTGGTGGAGGCCAAGTTGAAAATAGTTGTTCCTATCTGAGCATTTTGGGCAATGCTGGTATTGTAGTTGAATGCTTTAAATTGCACAGTGCCAGACTTGTACAATTGAATTTGCAATTGAGTGGTAGTGATATGGAGAGAGTCTGATACCTGAATGGTTAAATTGTACACAGAACTGAGGCTGGTACCTGTGGACACAACAATTCCACTGGCGCTCGATGCCAGTTTGAATGGGCTGCTTCCTGCTGAGAGGGTATAAATCAATGAGCTATTCTGGTCAACATCAAAGGCTGAAACATAGGCTACAACCTGACCAACATTAATTGATGGCAATGCAGTCACCAGATATGTACTGCTGGTGAAGACTGGCGCATTGTCATTGCCATCAATAACAGTGACCAAGATGTTTGTGTAGTTGGAGAGGGGAGGAGTGCCAAGATCACTGGCCATAACAGCAAACATGTACAGTGGCTTTTTCACAAAGTTTAGGTTAGTGCTGAGAGTCAGGTTTCCTGAATCAGGGTCCAGCTGAAATGTGCCGTCATCATTTCCATTGTAGATAAAATATGTCACAGTCCCATTCAAGCCTGCATCTCCATCAGTTGCCACAAGTGTAGCTATCACCACACCAGGCAAGGTGCCCTCTGCAACGGTGACATTTACTGTTAGCGGGAATGAGGGATTATTGTCATTTAGGTCGGTGATCAGAATGAATGCAGACACTGTAGATGACAGAGGGTGATCAGACAGTGTGTTGTTAGCCACAACAGTGAGATTAAAGAAGGGAGTCTTCTCCCTGTCAATGAAGCTAGTCGTGTACAGGACACCTGTTTCATTGTCGATGGCAAAGTATGTACTGCCAGGGGTAGGGGCCAGAGTGTAGCCAGTAATAGCATTAGTACTTGAGTCTGCATCAGTTGAGTTCACTCGCAGGATCACATTTCCTGGTGCCAAATTCTCCCTCAATTGAGCTGAATAGCTACTCTGACCAAACAATGGTGGGTGTACATTGTAATCTGTCAAAGTGATTTGTACCAAGGTTGTGCCATTTAATGCGGGAACGCCACTGTCCTTCCCAAGGATATGGAACTGGTAGAACTGCTGCTGCTCATAAAGAAATAACCCTGCAGCATACAATACACCTGTGGAATCATTCACAGCAAAGGAACCTTTGGCAAAGTCCTCCACAATTGAGTATCTAACAAGTGCATTTGTTCCAATGTCCAAATCAGTGGCATGTACCTGCAGTATGGATGTACCGATGGGAATGATCTCTGAAACAGTGGCTGAGTAGAGAGGGGACACAAACATAGGGCTATTGTCGTTGACATCTACAACAATGATGGAGAGAATGCCAATGGTTGACTTTGGAGGACTGCCGTAGTCACTTGCTAGGACAGTGACATTGTACTGTGGTATTGCCTCCCTGTCCAATGTCACATTTGTTGTGAAACAGCCAAATATATTCATTGCAAAAGTCCACCCAGTTGGGTCATGGACTAAGGAATACCACACATCAGAGTTGTTACCTGGGTTGTCCTCATCTGTTGCAAGGATGCACCCCACCTCTGTGCCCGGAGGTTGGTCTTCGAGGACTGACAGTGTGAGCACCTCAAAGAATGGAGCGTAGTAGTTCACATAGATGACAGTGATGAAAACCGTAGAGTTTCTAGACATTGGAGGGGTGCCCAGGTCTGTTGCTATGGCAGTCAGCACAATGACAGGCCCATCAGTCCAGTCCACGGTATCATTGACGTACACCGCTCCAGAGACAGGGTCAACAGAAAACAGACCACTCATATTCCCAGCAAGAGAGTAACGTATCACATTGTTAGGAGGTGTGGGGTCTTTGTCAGTGGCAAAGAGGAGGAGAACTGGAGTGCCTACAATGGAGTGCTCTACTGTGCTGCCATTGTATGAGGAGGCATTGAACATGGGTGGATAGTCATTTACATCATCTAAGAATATCTGCACCGTAGTTGTACCAGTCAGCGGTCCAGGCACAAGTCCCTTGTCCACAGCTAGCACCACAAGTGTGAAGACACTCAGAGCTTCTCGGTAAAATGTGCTATTGGTGACTATCTCCCCGGTAGTGTTCCTGACAATAAACCTGGTGGTGTTGGTTGTGTTGGACATAAAATATTGCAGTTGAGCATTTGTGCCTATGTCTTGATCAGTAGCATTCACCCTGTAAATGACACTTCCAGCAGTTGCATTCTCCAAGAAATGAATGCTGTAAGGGTTTTTTGTGAATACTGGAGCATACTTGTTGTACTCAAGAACAGTGACAAACACATAACCAGTTCCATTGAGGGGTGGTGTTCCTCGATTGATAGCAAGAACTGTGAGTGTATAGGATGTATACCTTGTCCTGTTAAGAACTGAAGTGACATTGATCCCACCACTGGAGGGGTCTATTGTAAAGTCTCGTTGAGGGTCTCCATTTAAGATACTGTAAGTTATTATGTTAGAACCGGCACCTAAACCCAGGTCTGTTGCTCTGTATTCAGGCAGCACCACAGCATGGGGTATGTACTCATACACACTCACTGAGGCATTATACAAAAATGCAGGGGGCTGCGTGATGAAAATCGTGAGATTTTGATATCGTTGCAAAGGAGGATTGCCCAAATCACGCATCAATATTGTTACAATAATGATTGGCTGGGCATTATAATTGAAGCTCCTCAGGGTAGTTATCTGGCCATTCTGAGAGCTTATTGCAAATGAGGGCACTGGTGAATTGTCAAGGGCTTTGATATCAAGATATTGAAACATGCCTCCGCTGCCAGCATCTGGGTCAAATGTGTAGTTGCGCAAAGTGATCACACTGAAGTTAGCAGGCTCGTTTTCAGGGATAACTATCTGGTACCCGTCTGGTAGAACAATGCGAGGGCTATGTAGAATAGAGACTGTGACATTCATTGTGTCTGTTAATGGAGTTGGCCATCCACCATCATAGGCTTGAAGCACAAAGAAGATCTGAAGCCTAAATGGAATGCAATAAAATTCAAATCGTTAGTAAAGCTAATACCCTATTCTGAATTGAATAAGTAATAGTAGCTCAACATTTCGGGGTGCACACCAAAGTATGAAATTTAGCACCTACATATAAATGCTATTTCATATATTTCACACCTTACATGCACCTTCCACTATCAGTACTGCACATGTACCAGGCACACACATACACACATGTTCCACAATCAAGGAACATGAAACAGCAATTGGAATATAGCAGATGAAGGAAAGTATATCCATGAATTTATTTTGTCCAAATCATTGTCTAGCTATATCATCATTTTAACTTAACATCACACAGCATGTGCGGGCCAATTCAAGAGCTTTGCTTTTGATGACTAACACATGATGGTGTTACATTTAATCTTTGAAAACCAGTTATAAGCAGATCACTTGCACAAACATTAACACATGTTAACACACCATAAGATCAACATACATGTACCAGTAGAACGCTTTTTCAGCTCCATTCAAAATAAAAAGCGCAAAACTCCAAGGCATCTAAACCAATAATTACAGATTCTAATGCACTATTTAATGCGATTCTTATCGCGATAGTTTTTACATGTATTCTAGTCCAACCATCAGAGTCTAGTTGGAAATTTATAATGATTTGTTTTATACATGTATAGTGAGTGACACGCAACAACTTACTTCAATCCGTAATTCAGGCTTGTGTTCACAAATACTTGACCGCTAGTGGTGTTGACACCAAACGACCCATCAGCTGGGTCAAACGTTGTCAGTATTCTGTACCAGACCATCCCGTTTACTCCCGTATCCCAATCAACGGCAGTTTGGTTAACCACAACTGTTCCAACGGTAACGTTTTGAAGAAGCGTGATGTTGACGCTGTGCACGCTGAACATCGGCGGGAACAAGTTGAGAGTACGAACTTGAATGGTGAGGGGAACGTCCGCATACTGTGGGATACTGCTGCCGTCTTGGGCCCTGACGGTGTAGTAGTAGTACTGCTGGATGTTGATGCTAACAGATTGATTGGTTCGAACAAGCCCCGTGGTGGGAAATATTTGAAATGCGTAAGGTCTCGTCGGGTCCCGTGCAGAAAAGGAATACGTGATCACTGCGGACGCCCCTTCGTTGATGCTCGTAGCAGTCATGGTTCCGATGTTGGACCTGCTCGGCACCGCAAAAGTGTCCATGTGATATGCGGACTGTGCCCACTGAGGCGGGTGGTCGTTGGAGTTAGTAATCTGCACGTATACGGTGGCCACGGCGGACATTCGGAGGGACTGGTTGGTGTAATTGTCGATGGCCATTACGGTCAGGTTAAAGCTGGGAGTGAGAACTCTGACGAATGTTTCATTAGCCGTGATCAAACCACTCACGGGATCTATGGCGAATGCCCCGTCGGAGCCGTTAACGATGAAATAGGTGAGGGAGTTGTCGACGATTGGATCTATGGCTGTGACTTGCACAACCTCGGTGCCTACTGGCAAGCTTTCTTGCACGCTAGCGACGTATGATGACTGCGAGAAGACGGGCGGGTAGTTGTAGACCCGCGCCACAGTAACGTCGACCACCATGGTGTCTGAGAGGGGTGGGGTTCCTCCGTCTTGGGCCAAAATTGTGAGGCTCACTTCGGGAGCCAAGATCCAGCTTAGAGGGGCGGAGACGTAAAGCTTACCCGTGGATGGGTCTATGCTAAAGCTCCCTGTCACGTCCCCTGACAAAATCAAATAATAAATCAGACCGTTCGACCCAGCGTCTCTGTCCGTGGCGTTGATCTCGCTCAAAACCACGTAGCCAATCGGGGTGTCTTCGGGAAGAGTTACGGCGACATTAAGCGCGCTCGTGATGACCGGTGCGTGCGCGTTGATGGTCGTCACGTGGATGTAGACGACGGCACTGTCCGTGAGCCCCGCCCCATTCGTAACTACAACCGTAAGGTTGTACTCGTCCCCACCAGCAATGTCCAGGTCCGCGTTAGGGGTGAGAGAGAGGTCTCCAGTTTGAGGATCGATGGCAAACAGGTTGCTGTCAACTCCTCCGACGATAGAAAACGTCGTCACGCCGCTGTCGTCCAAGTATTTAAGCTCAAATGTGCCCGTTGCATCAGGGACATACTGCCACACGATAGGGTTGGTGTCGGTGGCGGTAACCTTGAAAAAAATGGTCCCGCCAGGGGTTTTATCCGGCACCCAAACATTGTAGGTGTGGTTCGTGAAGTGTGGTGGTTGGTTTACGTACTGCAGCTGTATGTAGATAGTAGCGCTGGCGGTAGTCATGCCATCTGCTGCAGTGAAAGTTACCGGGAAGGTGAACCGCTGGGGAGGGTTGCTGTTTTCGAAAACGATATTGCTGGTGAGGTTTCCCGTCGCACCCGTGTCCGTAGCAACGCTCGCAATGCTGAAGTACTGCGCATCGCCTTCCACAGGGATGGAAAACACCCCACCGGATACTGCGAACCCATTGAGGTCGTAGCTCGCCACGTCGATATAGGCGACTGTTGTTCCCGCAGGCTGAAGCGCGTTAAAAACCACCGGGTTTGGAATCGCACCAAATTGAGCGGACTGAGAACGGACCTCTTGCAAACATGTCAACAAATACGCAGCAGCAGTCATAACCGCCCACATCAGCGCGCAGCCACGCGACTTCTGTTGTGAAGCCATCGCAGTGCATCACATGTAAACAACAATCTCTCGCTTGAACACACCAGCAACAATTCAACTGTTTTTGTATTTCGGTCGCCAAGCCGACGAAACAATATTCAGCACTATGAATACACGATACAACATAACCATTATAATTATTTCTTAAGTACATGTAACGTAACCGTACGTGTACGTACGTACGTATCTAATTACCAGTCAACAAAGGGAAAGCACCTGATGATGTAAATGCACACATAATCACAATGTCAGAGCATATACTCACGTGACAGGCACAAACCCCTTCCCCCCACCAGGAAAAAAAAAAACAGAAGGAAAAGTGAAAAGACATGAAAATGGCAGTCTCTACGGACACTTCTTTTCCACAATACATTTGCCCACTTCCTCGTACTCCTGTTTTGAAATCCACATTTGTTGAAAAGTACCCTGGAAGGCAGGAGAGATGAAGGGAGAGGGTAGGCACAAACGCAGCAAACTTACCAGGGAGGCCAGGATGGACCCGCCAATCCACGAGCTGAAGCGACGCTCAACGGTGCTCGAGTTCTGGACAAGTTTCACGCGAATGCTCTGCAAATAATAACACACTGCATTCACAAGGAGGGCTCAGGTGTTGTAACGAACAATATGATGGCACAGAAATAAGTGTTGTAACCTCAGTTGTAACACCTCAATCCTGTGTGAATGAGTGTAGTATGCAGGCCTGTTTTATTAAGTCTTGGCATCGCGCTTGCACTAATCCACTTAGGCTGGTGGCTTAGCTTGGTTTTCAACCCAGGCTGGTACATGTATGTTTTCACCTCGGCTTGAATCTCTAGTGCTACAGGTATGTCCTATAATTATGCCCAGCCCATGTATGGAAAGTATAAACATCACACACGACAGCTCTACATACACGGCCAATTCTTACACTACCGGAATCAGATCCCGCTACCCAAAAGGTAGTGATCCAATCATGAGGTGGACTTAATTTCCTGAAATTTACAGACCTTATTCTGGATACTATTGGATTCCATCGTAAATTAAATCTGCCCATGACTGAATCACCCACCCCCTTTGGGTAGCGGATCTGATTCAGGTAACGTAAGAATTGGTCGTGTATGTACTGGGTTGTTGTGCTTCGGGTATTACAATAAAAATATAGTTTATTTTGGCCCAGGTTATGGAGGGAAGTACCCCAACACAAAATCCTTTAGGTGCAAATCTCAACAGACATGTACATGTAGATGTAGGCTTTACATTATGTGTATGTAAAATAACAACTAGCACTGAAAGAATACCATAAATTAGTTATATTATACATGTAAACGATGTGTACAAATGTGAAACAGAAACACTTTAATCGTACATTACCACTCCACCATAGGGCAGTTAATTACCACCACTTTTGACAGCAACAGTAGAGCACCAAAGAACACATTGTACTAGAACAACAAACCTCAATCACATAAAGCACACCTTACATCACCTTACATGTACATCACCTTACATCACCTGACATCACCTGACTAAATACCCCCCCCCCCCCCCCCTGCGAGTACACACAACACGATCACATCTGGAACAGTGGGGGGAGGGGGGGATGTTCCCTTCCATGCATGGGACCCCCCCCCCCCCCCCCCCCATGTCCTTCGATGGTCAACACAAGAGGGTCACTTACGGGTGGTGTTCTGTGCGACAGGTCCCTGTTCAGCCTTTCTGTGAACCCACTGAGCAGTGAATTACCTCCAACAACCACCACACTGCTGTAGAGGCCCTATCAACACAGAGCATACATAATGGCCCTATCAACACAGAGCATACACAATGGCCCTATCAACACAGAGCACACATAATGGCCTATCAACACAGAGCATATGTACATACATATGACCAACTTGGTACACCCATCATCACACCATCACACCATCACAGCAGTGTGCGCACATGTAAGAAACAATAAGTTACACAAGAGCACATAGATGCCAAATCGTTTGAAGACATTTGCAATGGGTTAAAATTACGACCACGTCGAGGGGGGGAAGGGAGTTTATGGCTGTGAGTAGTGACTGCTACTACATGTGCACTGAGCAGTGATTGATTTTCAGTAATTGTCCCAAGAAGTATCATGAAAGTGAAACAATAAAACAAACAACTTTTTGGCTGTGAACGTACTGGTCTAATATCGACGTCACACATGGCGGCAGAGCTGTGTACACAGTTTGGAATGCTGAGGAGATCGCCTCCACTGATACCCTGCACACAGGGGAAGAAGACAGGAAGGAAACCTTCAAATGCACATTTTGGCTAACATATACAACAAATGTACAACAGGTTGAGTGTGCATGTGTGTGTGTGTGTGTGTGTGTGTGTGTGTGTGGATGTGTGTGTGGCTGTGAGTGTGTGTGTGTGTGTGTGTGTGTGTGTGCATGTGCATTCCAACCTTGAGCATGGCGCTAGAAGCATCAAAGAGCCCTTCACACAACTTGAATTTCTCCACTCCCAGACCAATATTGTAGCCATTGGGGAACTCGTATGAAGATGCCAGTATACTAGAGCTCTGCTCAATCCTTGTAAAAGAAAGTGCGTGTGTGTGTGTGTGTGTTGTGTGTGTGTGTGTGTGTGTGTGTGTGTGTGTGTGTGTAAGAGAGTGGTGAGAGTGCAAAAAATGTACAATGACATACATAGATGGGACTATAGGGGCATATGTACATGAGGACTATATTGGGGCATATGTACACGAGGACTATATAGGGGCATATGTACACGAGGACTATATAGGGGCATATGCACATGAGGACTATATAGGGGCATATGCACATGAGGACTATATAGGGGCATATGCACATGAGGACTATATAGGGGCATATGTACATGAGGACTATATAGGGGCATATGCACATGAGGACTATATAGGGGCATATGTACACGAGGACTATATAGGGGCATATGTACATGAGGACTATATAGGGGCATATGTACATGAGGACTATATAGGGGCATATGTACATGAGGACTATATAGGGGCGTATATACATGAGGACTATATAGGGGCATATGTACATGAGGACTATATAGGGGCATATGTACATGAGGACTATATAGGGGCATATGTACATGAGGACTATATAGGGCGTATGTACATGAGGACTATATAGGGGCATATGTACATGAGGACTATATAGGGGCATATGTACATGAGGACTATATAGGGGCGTATGTACATGAGGACTATATAGGGGCATATGTACACGAGGACTATATAGGGGCATATGTACATGAGGACTATGGAGGTACTTGGAGCTATAGGACACATGTACTCACTCGTCCTTCAGGTTACTAGTGGAGACCTCTGCCACAGTAGCTGAAAAGTCACGAAGTACCTCCTGCACGAGGAGGGACACACCGTACATGTACAGGTAGCTTGTTATGTGCACATACATCTAACAACAGCCATTCCCACACCTCTATGTTGTACTGTACAGTGTACAGCATGTAGCCTTCCCCCCACCCCCCATATGAAATGCGGCCCCTCTAACAGCAATCCCCCCTCTCCCCACTAGCCACATGCAAACCTACACACTCTCTCACCTGGTTTCAGCCCCAACACACCATTAGAGTAACGCACACACAACCGACAAAGATGTAAATATTATGTGTTGCATCATACGTAAAAGTCTTACGTACAAATGTCAATGAAGCAATGGAGTACCATAACAGGGGCATATGCAGGGGGGGTGGGGGGTTAGACTTGATGAATTGTAAGGGTCACATGGGGACACCCCCCCCCCCCCCTCTCTTAAAAAGGTACTGTACACATCACTGGTACATGTGTGTGGTACTATACAGATATGTACAGTACTGGTGGTAGCCTCATACATGTACATATGACAGACCCCTCCCATCCATACCTTAACCATGTATTGGTGGAAGGACTTGGTCACAGGGGGGATGTTCTTCTTGACGTAGTTGGCAGGTGCTCTTTCCTTCACCACTTCCTTGCTGGCCACCATGTAGGAGGGCACCACCTCCACACCCACCTCGTCCATGAACCGCTGGCACTGAGCCGTGATGAAGTCCCCCGCCAGAGGGGTCTTCACCACGGCCCCCTGGAGGGCGTAGCCATCGTGGACGGGAACGACGGAGGTGTGTGTTGCCCCAGAGTCCACCACCAATGCAGTGGAACGTCCATTGGCAAACCTGGAGTGGTATGTTTGAGGTGATGTGTGAAGTGTGGTGTATGAGAGGTGATGTGTGAGGTGTGGTGTATGAGAGGTGATGTGTGGGGTGCGGTGTATGAGAGGTGATGTGTGGGGTGTGGTGTATGAAAGGTGATGTGTGGGGTGTGTGGTGGGATGTGAGGTAATGTGAGGTGTGGTGTGATGTGTGGTGAGGTGTGGTGTATGAGAGGTGATGTGTGGAGTGTGCGGTGTGATGTGAGGTAATGTGGGTGTGGTGTGATGTGTGGTGTGTGGTGAGGTGTGGTGTGGGGTATGAGAGGTGATAGGATCAAACATTCAGCTACAAACGCTTATGTACTTTGAAAAGTTGTGACAGTTTGCATTTTCCATCTTTTCCCCATAACGTACATACACAGTACAGACATATGTGATACTGAACTGATAGAATACCATTGCAGTATTTAAAGGCTAATCCGCCACACAGCTAGGCAGTGCTGCATGCCGCAGCCACACCCCTTCTTACGCTGAGAGTACTGCAGTCTTGGCCAGGAAGAAGGCGGGAATGTTGTACGTCTCAAACATGAGCTCTGTCAGCTTCTCCCTCTTCTGCTTCACATTCCACTAAGGGGGAGGGTGGGTTACCATGGTAACTACAGTTTGATGCACACAAAAAAGAAAGTATTCTTAATTAATGCACCCCTAGCAACTGAGACGAAACTAACAAGTACACCCCCTGCAGCCCAGAGTATAACTGACACAGTACACAGTTATGCATATACACACATGCAGTAATAAAACACTATCAAACTCAAGAGCAGGACACAAGCTTGATGCTCGTGCTACAGAGCATGTGTGAATAATTAATCATTTTAACCTTTCTCATGACCAGCAATGCTTGTGCTTATGTTGCAAGGAAAAAAATGACGAAACCTACCCCTCCCCTGACCACACACCCTATCTAAAATGTCCACTGACTATATCCTTACGCATGCACATATAAGCTCTCCGCCCCCCCACCCCCACCCATGTACACGACCACAGTGACACCTCTAGATCTAAAATGTCCATGGACCATATCCTTATGTACACCACAGAAAGCCTTACAGGTGCTTCCGACATGAGGACTGGGTGGAGCTCCGGGTTAGACTTGACATGTCTGACGAACAGGTGGTCCAGAAGCTTCTGGTAGAGGTCCCAGTCCTCAACTGCACACAGAGACACAGGATTAAGGGGGGAGGGGGGGGGGGGTGTGTGTGTGAAGGCTGTGATTCTCAACTGTGCATTAAATGGAGTACATGTAGGATATCAGCGTGATGATAATCTTAACAGCTACAGGGTAATTAGGATCATGACATAATGTAAGCAACACAAGTTTAGTGAATGTCTGTAGACCTGAATGTCATGACTGGGATACAATTGTACGCCCGTGTGTGTACAGCTGATGAATGGGCCTCGTTACATTTAACAATACTAACATATGTGCATGCAGTACAAGTCAACAATACAGGATCCTACATGTACATGTTGTGTATCTACTATGCCCCACATGCCACTAGCACAGCTTGCCTTAGGTATATCAAAAGGATTCAACCATTAATTACTTAAATCTTAGCCCAATCCCAAAAGGACTTGTACTACATGTCAGTGCCAATGAATGTCATCCCAGGGAGTATAATTGTACACCTGGTTGTACAGTAAAAACGTTTTTGCCGTTTGGTCAGTGAATGTACCTGCCAGCCCATGTGCAAGATTGAGTTCTGGTTTTTTATTTTTTTATTTTTTATTATATGACCTTTGTGTAACCCATACAACAACTTGAGAACATTACATAATTATAGGAACTCTGAACAGACATAATGCAATTAGGCAAGGTTAATGATCTCAAATGTGGTTACCCATGTCCTGACAGCTTAAAAGAGAAGGGCAGGGGGCCCCCAAAATGGCTCACGTGCTAGTTCCCAACAACATCCTTCAGAGACCCAGCTTAAAGTTTTGTACTACGCAGGTAACTTCATTAAACATATATTTAAAAATTCTCCCCACACCTTGTGTGCATTAAAAATGTTTTTTTTTTATTTAACCCTTTCACCTCTAAGCCACACTTACAATGTACGATATGGGAGTTATGATGTTAACCATAAAGTATTCCTGCTCCACTATCAGAGAGCAAGATATCTTCAAAGCCTACAAAAGCGGCAAGGAAACTAAATTATTCAGAGGTCTGTATTAAATAAAATACAAAACACATGGATCAATTATGTATGCCTTATGGGGAACTTATATGGAAAACGAGATCTCAATCTGGAACATAGTGTCAGGTCTTGGACTGGCAATGATCTGTAATTAAGTACCTTCACTGACCAAGCGGCATAAAACCTTCTTGCTGCACACCCGTGTGATCGTACCCCCAGCATGCCAGCCAGGACAACAGACATTAAATATCTAAACAACTGAAACTTAATAAAATGATACGGTAACACCCGACATATGCTGTGGGTGTACCTAGTCCTGTTGCCTTGCCAACAACCACATTTGTTAAGGTATCAGGAAAATATCGGAGGGGGGGTGGGGGGGGGGTAGGGGGGGGGGGGGGTGGGGGAGGTCCATCATGCAACGTACCCATGCCATCCTTCATGGGGGAGACCATCTCCACCCCCTCCCTGGGAACATGAATAAACGTGTTGTCAACGTAGTACTTCCTCTGGGCCGCAGTGGAAGATCCCTCCTTGTCTGTTTCCATGGGCGCATCCACTTGGGGACCCATACCTATCACTGTTGGAATGTCAGCCTATGGGAAAGCACAAGTACTAGTTATTAAAAACATACCCCCACCCCCACCCCCCTCCACCATCCCAACCAATCCCCACCACTCCACTTGACTCCATCCCATAAATGTTTATGTTTTGAACTGAGTGAAATTATATTGTTCCCTCCTATTGCAATATGCCCACAGGTGTATCAGCCTATGTTAGGTGTTGCGCACAGCTGAAAGGTACATCAATGTGTTGCTATGGGGGATGGGGTAGTATGTTCGAGGGAGACATGCAATACCTAATACACGGTACTGAGGAGAAAAAAATGTCCACAGTAGCGTACACATTTTTGGGTATACCATGTCTTACCATATCACGACAGGTAACAGGTACATTTGACGATTAAAAAAATTTATGACCAGCTGCAACGCTCTATCACATAAATTAACAGGCCGCACACACGAGTTCATGCAGACATCTGCCAGACCATCGCTCGCGTGCTTAGCAACGACGTCGCACGCACAGGGAGCACGCCTAAATTATATTTTAAAATTACCTTCGGAGTGTCTTCTCCCGCATAGCCGACCCGCGTGGTATAGGATCCAACGTCGAACACCAAAGCCCCTACTTCATCTGTGAACAAGACAAATGGAAACAATTCAAAATGGAGAAACATTCTTGGTTCTTACCTCCTCCGTACACGGCACCACTCATTACGCTACCTTTAATTCGAGCGCACTCAATCGTTCGTGCATCACAGCGCCAAGTGAATCACGTGAGACTTGTCTGCTGCAATAATTAGTTATGGCATGATCTGAGGACGAAGTAGTCTGGGTACCCGACAGATCGGTTGCTGATAGTGCAACTATCAATCGGGTCCCCAGACTAAGGACGAAGGTAAGCCCGATAGCCTCCCCCAGTTTTTTTTTTTTAAAAGATAGTTTTCTGTTTTTGAGCTTAATTGCTCTTTGGCTACTGCAGAGATCATGGATTGGAACATGGAAACGAAGCCAATCAACACTAATCAACGCGGACAATGCTACCGATGACTTTTAAGGCTTCAGGTGCAGGCTATATATGATCTCTGGCTGCTGTTGGCTGTAGAATAGCTAGCTATTAGCTAAGAATTAATTAAATAATGACGTAGCTGACGTGCAATCAGATAAAAAGGCAGGGTGTTCTACACTGTAATCTCTTGGCGGACAGTGCCAAGTGGATCAAGTGAGACAGGTGGAGCTTTGGTATCCCTCCCCAAGGTACTTGTGTGTTTTGATTGCTCTCCTTGGCCAGAGATAATTGCCAGCTAAAATGATGACGTAATTGGCGGGCAGAGGTAAACCGCGCAAAATTTGACGAATGTGTGGTGCAAACGTTTGCTTTCTCCACTGTACATGTAATCAGTTGACTTTCATACTGTTTAACCTAATCACAGAATGCACACAGCCAATTTTCTGGTTGTCTGAATCAGTACATATATATTTGATACTTTGATATTTGATATTCTATGCCGATCAGTCCTGCTGAAAGTACCTGATTCATAAGATCATGTTTGAATCAGGCGGTGCTGATTCAGGCTTTTTATGTCAGTATATTTAGATTTTATCATCTAGTTTGCTTTTACAACCTCCACACACAAACTGAATACGTAGGGAAATGAAAACTTTGTCAGTGTTATTTGTTTGAAGAAAAGTGTGGGCTTCGGGGACTTCACCCCAGACCTCCCTTGGAGAGCTTTAGACCACGCATAATCTCGCGATCGCTAGCCAGACATACATCGAACTTCAACTGGACTGCCGGAAACCGGCGAGGCATTGGTGTATTCTGACTAGTTGTACAGTTGTTTTAAAAAAATCTTCATATGCCTTTAATTGATCTTTCACCTCTGCTCATGCTATCAGTTGACTTTTAGTAGCAGCATATATGGAGAAATGTCAACTCCCCATCCACTTGGGGTCCCATACCTATCACTGTTGGAACGTCAGCTTATTGGAAAGCACAAGTACTGTATAAACATACCCCCACCCCACTCCACTCCACTCCACTACCCCACCTGCCCCATCCCACCCTGGCATCCCATAAAAATTTACATTTTGAACTTAGTGAAATCTGTTCACTCCTATTAGAACTGTGCCCCCCCTCCCCCCGCACACACACACACGCGCACATACATGCACATGCACCTGCATGGTTTCCATACGTTATACCTTCTCTTTGCTCCTGGGTAATTAATTGCTTAAGCAAAGTTTTACCTAAGCAGATCTGCTGAAGCATCAACCAGGAGATATTGCCATCATTTTTAATTTAGTGTCACCATAATTATATAGATAATTATAATTATATATCCTAGCTTGCTATAAATAATTGTGGTCGCGATCGGTGCATGGCGTTGTTATTCATGGTTACCTCCGGCAGTATATGCGGCGTCATGCACACAGAAACTGTAAAGACGGTGACATCACTGATCAGTTTCAGGCGGATTTTGTTTGATTGGTTTGCTTATATGAAACTTGAGGCATTGGTATTATGACTCGTCAAAAGACAGTTATTTATACGCCTTTAATTGATCTTTTGCCTATATAAAATAATGTCACGTGCCCCTCAGTGACTTTCATGAAGGGAATTATTCGTGTATGTATATACTGTACTTGTACGAATACAAGATATAAATATTTCATTAAATAAGATTAGTGTTGTATAATTTATAGACAGCAATTGAGTTAAACTGAAGTAAGGAAGAAGGAATTATACATTCTTTCATTTACATACCTGCATTTAGCTATTGCTCAGTCAGGTAGATTTGCTAAATAATGTACTGATCGTGAGGTCTGTACTGAATATTACTATGAATTACTTTGCTGCCTATAAATCATCTTAAGCTACGGATGACGTAAAGACGACGCACATAATGATGGAGCGAGATAGTATACAAAAAGGATTGTAAGAAAGTAAATGGTACCGCGTTAGTTTTATCACACCGTTGTATCGGTAAGCCAATTAATCGAAATAACTGCAGTACCGTATGTATAAGACTGGTTCTTATTACCGTTCGTGATGCAGGGACCGGGTTACATTTACCAAGATGTAGGCCTACCAGGTACTGCTCTTTGTTAAAAAAGTGTATATCTCAGACTCAGTTTACAAAACACATGCAACAAAAGGATACTACTGAACCAATGGCGCCGGCAATGAACAACTTAACGGAATGACATGAGAAATTTATTGCTCACGTGCACCGTTTCCAATCCTTTCTTTATCCATGCAGAGATTATATCACTAGTATCAGGCGCGTATCGAATTTTTTTGCAACCCCGCCCACTCAGCAGTATAGTTTAACAGAAATACAACGATTCAATCGGCAAGAATGTCTGCACGCCTAGGATGGCGCCGAGCGCATACACTATAATAGGGTGCAATGCAGCTTTAATACAATCTACTGATGGAAGATCTGCAAACTTCGTATCCATTCCAAGGATAATTTTAGAACCAATTGCATGTAATCAGCACCTGGCTTCAAGTGGTTGCTGTATTTGCACTGATCACTGATGTTCTTTGTCTCCACAAAGCTTCCTACATCGCCGGCGCCAAAGTGTGGAGCAGTAACTAAATTGCGCTTTTCAGCTGGAGGATGACTAACAGTCAACGGAATCCAACTACGTATATACATGTACATGTAGGAACACAACAATTAATTATAACCGTGGTTGCAGTGGCTGATCCAAGGTTGAACTGAACACTGGTTACTTGAGGTACAGACACCTTCCGGTAATACGCCTTGATTGAAGTGCTTGCTTCTTTAATCGTAATACCCCCCCCCCCCCCCCCCCCCCCCCCCCCCTACCCAAATGAAAAAATATCTCGTGTTTTAAACTAGCGCATCTTCGTAATCGTTAACGCTCCCGACATCCTGTTTAGCATTTCAGGAAAGAGCTGGTACTCCAACAAGATTTTAAAGAAAGTCATGCATGCAGCTGCGTTCATGATTACGAAGATACGCTCGTTTAAACACGAGACATTTTTTTTCGGTGGAGGCAGAATGGACTTTACGGTAATCTTATATAGTTATATCAATAATAGAAGTGAATTGAATTAAATTACCGCGCTAAAGCGTACGTATGCCCAGGTTATTAATCTATGGTATGCCTGCGTAGGAAAATTACGAGCGTGCTCACTATTTGAGTTAATTTTATTTTAATTATATTCATTCCTGTGTCGGAGGGGGGTGCCTTAGCCCCCTGAGCCCCCCCCCCCCCCCCCCCCCCCCCCTTAAAAACGCCACTGCAGTATCTCTGATTTATCGGACGCGTATACATATGTTCATACTCTGTGTAGAGTATACGTATGCATACACATATAATTTTAGCATTCATCGAGAAGTTATCCTTGGATGGTCTATATCACATGACTTTCCTTGTGGAGCATCCGCATTCCGCATGCAACACATACGTACAGCCCAGGCGCGGATCTACGTAGGGGCATAGGCGGCGCGGTGCACGCCCCTCCGTTCGGCCAATGCCGCGACTGGTTGAATCGGCTGACAGCTACAGCACACCCCCCCCCCCCCCCCCCACACACACACACACACACACACACACACACACACACACACACACACACACACACACACACACACACACACACACACACACACACACACACACACACACACACACACACACACACACACACACACACACACACACACACACACACACACACACACACACACACACACACACACACACACACACACACACACACACACACACACACACACACACACACACACACACACACACACACACACACACACACACACACACACACACACACACACACACACACACACACACACACACACACACACACACACACACACACACACACACACACACACACACACACACACACACACACACACACACACACACACACACACACACACACACACACACACACACACACACACACACACACACACACACACACACACACACACACACACACACACACACACACACACACACACACACACACACACACACACACACACACACACACACACACACACACACACACACACACACACACACACACACACACACACACACACACACACACACACACACACACACACACACACACACACACACACACACACACACACACACACACACACACACACACACACACACACACACACACACACACACACACACACACACACACACACACACACACACACACACACACACACACACACACACACACACACACACACACACACACACACACACACACACACACACACACACACACACACACACACACACACACACACACACACACACACACACACACACACACACACACACACACACACACACACACACACACACACACACACACACACACACACACACACACACACACACACACACACACACACACACACACACACACACACACACACACACACACACACACACACACACACACACACACACACACACACACACACACACACACACACACACACACACACACACACACACACACACACACACACACACACACACACACACACACACACACACACACACACACACACACACACACACACACACACACACACACACACACACACACACACACACACACACACACACACACACACACACACACACACACACACACACACACACACACACACACACACACACACACACACACACACACACACACACACACACACACACACACACACACACACACACACACACACACACACACACACACACACACACACACACACACACACACACACACACACACACACACACACACACACACACACACACACACACACACACACACACACACACACACACACACACACACACACACACACACACACACACACACACACACACACACACACACACACACACACACACACACACACACACACACACACACACACACACACACACACACACACACACACACACACACACACACACACACACACACACACACACACACACACACACACACACACACACACACACACACACACACACACGCAATTGCCGGCTGGGGCTCATATCGAGTCATATGGGGCTTGAAATAAGATGAAATTCTCCATTTATACGCGTACATGTAAGTTGATGTAACATACAACACGTGCACCTATAACTCATGTGTCTGTTATGTCCCACACTTATTTTCTCTTCTTCAGCTGATGGGATAGAGGCAGCTGATGGGATAGAGGCAACATCATCCCTCCACATGCATGCGTGTATATGTCACGTGCAACGCTACCGTTTGAGGCTGCCACACCCATCTAATATATCTACATGTAATACAATGATTATATGGTTTCCATGCAATGACGCGGGCGGAGCTCCAGGATGGCAAACATTTGAATATCCTTTTCTCAGGACCCAATAAACAGAACGTTTAACAGCTCGAACCCAAGCGAGTAACGGAAGCCACCTCCCTTGAATTGGTTCTCAACTGAATTTGCGCTTCTTTGTCCCGAAAACAAAATGGTATCTCATAACGTTACATGGATGACCATTTGCGGGTTCCATGCCCCACCCCCTCACAGGCAGCTGGGCCACAGAAACGGGAACACACGTACAAAGTACTGATTATCGGTGACATAGCGACGGGAAAATCAAGTATCGTAAAACGGTATGTCCGCCAAACTTTCTCTGAACACGCCATGGCAATGGTATCCTTTATATAATTGTTGCGATGCATGCATGATGGTTGTGTGCGTGCTTGCATGTGTATATACGCGCGCGGTGTGTGATGTGTATACGCGCAGTGCCAGTGTGTGTTTGTTTTTGGATGCATATCATGTATACTGACGTGATTTGAAGCCCTAACTGGTGGCCGTAAAGCTTGGTGTGGACTTTGCTCTAAAGGTGCTCGACTGGGATAACAGCACAACCATTCGGTTGCAACTTTGGGATATTAATGGTATGTTATGTATAAAGTATATGGAACGCCGTTGCCCTTCAGAGCGTTTTAATAACTATATTACTTGTACGCTGAAGTGTGCAAGCACAATGCCAACGATCCCAAGTGCACAGAGTTGGGTTGGGTCTGCATACCCGCCTTGGCAGTAGAGACGTATGGTTGTTGGGGTGTGGAAGCTCAGGGTTCCATTTTCTTGGCTGGCTGCCCGTCTAGCTTTGCAGTTGCAGTGCAGCAAGTCAAAGGCCATTGCAAGCATTTACCAGAGACTGAACCTCACCTTAGTTCGCTGCAATGCCAGAGCCTTGCAGAGCCTTGCTATCCCATGCTAGGTTCCAGCATTCAGTGGGCGAGGGCTGAAGAGGTTTTTTTTTTCTTTCTTTTGTCAATTGTTTATGTTTGCACTATGTGTGAGTGTGGTAATTATAAGTTCATAGTTATTGTCTTCATTTATCTATGGTGCATTGTCTTGTAATTATCATATTTTAGTACCGGTAATACTCTAAACACTAACACTAAAAACTAAAACCCAACCCCCCCCCCCCCCCCCCCCCCCCCCCTACAAGTCAGTCATGCAAGGAAATAAGTGTTCCTTTGTACAGCCCCAGAAAGGTGCTGGAGCAAGTAGCTATAACTTTTGATGTTACCGGTTGTGGCTGCGAGAGCCTATGACCTAGCTCCTTCAGGAAGATCAGGGAATGAGGACCAAGTACACCTGATGTTTCTATGGCAACAGGGGTGAAACTTATGCCTGGGTGTGCCTCCAGATATGAGTACTTGACCTTTCAGGTTTTCCACCTGGCTGCTGTCAGAACATGTGGCATCCAAAACCAAAAGGTTTCCACACTTCGATGGAACCATTGTGATGCTGGTCTAGGCCCATGTGTTTCAGTCTGGATAGGATGTGGGAAGTGGTCAGGGCTCCATGGACGATGTTATTTAGAGCAGTATGACGATAGTGACGTCCAGTACTGAAATGACAGCTGAGACAATGGAGCCCAAAACAGTCTAACATTGCTGCATATAGAGTTGCTTCAAGGTAGCTGATGGCTCTGTGAACACACAGAGGTAGCCGTGTCCTTGTGAAGCAGATCTGGGGAAAGGAGATGTGGTGGTAGGATACAAGCTGTGTACAGAAGCAAGGAAAGCTTGTGGTGCTAGTTGAACTGCACTTTGAATGCCAAGGCCCCCAAGCTGAACTGGAAGTGTGGCTTGGGTCAAGGCAGCTTCATCAAGGCAGATGTTAGTGATGGAGCAAATAATTTTCTGAAACTCATCATCATAGCATTGAAGTATGGGTGTGAGAAGACAGGATGATGTCCGCAGCAGAAACAATAGCTTTGGGAGGATTGCATCATGTGAGAAGATTTGCCACTGTCTCTCACCATTAAATTTAGTAGCCATGATTTCTTAGAGATAGAGACAGTGATTGAATTGACATCACCAATTGTGGATCCCAATAAGGTGGCATCATGAGGGTCTATGAACTTGAAGCTGTTCTGCTGCCCTGACCCTTTGGGGTATCATTGTGTTACCTGCAAGAGAGGTGGCGATGTCACTTTGAGGCATAATGCTATATGTGATGGCTTTCAAAAGAGCTGGCTTGTCATCACATCTTTAAGTTGGTAGTGCTGGGGCCAGGACCACTCAAGGATGCGTCTAGCAGACATCCCTGTCACCAATTGGGACAATGACATCTCAGCAGCCTTCTATCTCACTGTTACATCTCCACTCAATTCTAGTGTTATTATGAAAGTGGGCACGTACTCTGTCTGGTTTGCAGCAAGAACAGCTGAGTTCAGCAAACATTCTCAAAATGACACAAAATGAGTTGGAAATGTGTTCCACAGAGAGTTATAGTGCATGGGGTCCAGAGGCTTTGAAGGCTTTCTCACAAGTAGCCACTTGTCTAGTAACTATAAATCTAAGGCGTTGACTGATCTCTATGGTCGCCTCAGTCATAGACTTATTAGAGCTAATGCTCGTGCCATCCTGTCTCGATCCTACTCCCACCTTGCGCAGCAGGTGGATGGACTTTGTGTGAAAAATCATATTGTGTGCAGTTGTGTGTATATGTAAAAATAAAATGCAGTTGTTTATATATGTATGTTTTTAAAACATAATAATTATGTATAATAATATGTATGTTTAAAATAAAAATTATAAAAATTAAAATAAATAATAATACATTGCGAGTTAGTACAAGGATGTGTTCAGTGTGTGTGTGTCAGTGTGTGATGTGTGAGTGGTGCATGTTGTGTGATGTTTGTGTGGCCGGCATGTACAATACATCTTATATACATTTAGCCTCAAGCAAAGGTGAGCTGAAACCTAACATGCACTTTGTTGAAGGCAACAGGGACAAAAAATATGGGGGCACTGTGGCTGTGCGCCTGATCTAACCAATTTCTCTTTTAGGTCAGGATAGAAGTGAAAGTATGACCAGAGTAAGTTGGAGAGATGTGAAGGAGAATGTAAGTCACCACATCTTGGCAGGTCTACTACAGAGATGCAGTGGGGGCATTTGTGGTGTTTGATGTCACAAGAAGTGCTACTTTCGATGGTGTGCAGTTGCGGAAGAAGGACCTGGACAGCAAGGTATTCCTGCCCAATGGCAAATGCATCCCAGCCGTCCTCCTGGCCAACAAGGTATACCACCATGATGTAGTGGTTGGGGGTGGTTGATTAATAAACTTTCTGAATCCATAGAGCGATCTTGCAGATAAACGTTTCCTAGGGTACGGTGATAATAATCAGTTAGAGTCATTTTGCAAGGAGAATGGCTTTGAGGGATGGTTTGAGACATCAGCCAAAGAAAACATAGGTATTGAAGAAGCAGCAAGGTTCCTGGTGTCCAAGGTTAGTGGGGTAGGGTGGTGTGTGTGTGTGAATAATCATGTTGTGGAATAATCAAGGTAAGAGACAGGAGAATGAGATGGTTCTCCAACCTACACACCCCAATCATTTATTGTATCATTCTTTGTTTCAGATCCTGTTGAACAAGTTCGAACACTCACTACATAAAGTCCCCCTTGACACAGATGACTCTTCACAAAGGAATAATGGGGGCTGCCTTTGTTGATAACTGATTGTTATATTTTTCCCCTGATGAGGTCACCTATAATCATGGTATCTATAGATCAGAGGCCACACCCATAAGGATTATTGCTAGGGTGCATATAATGTGCATGTGTGTGAAAAGAGGAAAGGTCAGAGGGAGGGTGAAAGAAATGAGAGAGCGAAGGGCGGGAGAAAAGGTGGAGAGAGATGTATAGAAGGAGGTAAGACAGAAGAGGGAAATGAGATATGGGGGATACAGTGTGGCTAGTAAACGACAGGAATGTGATTTCAATACCAGTTGGTCCACTGTGCCTGATCAGGTCACCTGGTGAGCGCACATTGTGATACTGGCGAGAAGAGAGGAGGGATCGAGGAGGTGGGAAGATGAACGGAGGAGCATCATGCATATTGCAACCATATAGTACCACATTTGTTAAGCTACCAGGAAAATATTGAGGGCGGGGTCCATCTTGCAACGTTTTTCTTGGGGGGGGGGGGGGGGGGGGGGGGGGGGACCATCTCCACACACCCCCTGGAGACCCATACCTAAGGCTGTCACTGTTGGAATGTCGGCTAATGGGAAAGCAACAGTGCTATGAAAACATATACCCACCCCACTCCACCACTGCACCTGGGGAAAGTGATGGAAGGAAGCAAATGGCAGAGGGAGGGAGAAGGAAAGTGGAGAAAGTGTGGAGAGATTAATAGGAAGGAGGTAAGACAGGAGAGGGAAATGAGATATGGGGGTGCAGTGAGGAGGGTGTGTGGCTACTAACCACAGGAACATGATTCCAATACCAGCTGGTCCACTCTGCTTGAATTACTGACCACGGTGATGCAGGTATAATACTGTAGAATGGGGAAGAGGAGAGGAGTGAGGAAGCGAGGAGAGGAACGGAGGAACACCTTGCATATTATACGACTGTAGTACCAGATTTGTTAAGCTACCATGCAGGAAAATATTTGGGGTGTGGTACACATATCATGCAACATACTCATGCCATCCTTCATGGTGGAGACCCTCCTAGGGGACCTATATCTAAGGCTATCACTGTTGGAATGGGAAAGCAGCAATGCTATTACAACATACCCCCACCCCACTCCACCACTCCTCACCAAACCACACCACACCGCTGCACCAGACCCCCATAGCGTCCCATACTTTGAACTTATCAAAACTTAACGTATGTACAGTTTGTTCTCTCCACATTCCCCCACACCCACACATCCATACACACACCGTTAACCCTCCTGGTTTCTGTCCTTGTCGTCGCCCCTATAGGTAATACATTGCTTATTATGCAAAAAAAAATTTACCTTAGGAGTATTTGGATAAATAGAATGATCATTTGAAATGCTGAAGGATCAAGCAGGACATATTGACAACATCCTTAATTAAGTGTCACCATACCGTACCTTGCCATATATACCATACACGTGAGTTGTCATCAGATAGTTATTTTGGTAAATTCAACTGTGGTGTACCGCAACATTTAGAATATCACACAGGTTTTTTGAAGCCAAGTGTTGTCTTTCTTACAGGATACCCACCATGCATGGTGTCCTTCCTAAGTGATGTTAGAACATGTCAGCAGTGGTCTATGATGACCTGGTCTTCATGATGGGAGGTGTGGACATGGCCAGAGCTGAGTGGTGTGCCAGCATCAATGACCTGGTGAGCCACTGGTTACCTCAGCATATGATGTGTCATGCACCCAAAAATCATAGATCAGTAGTCTGTTTCTTTAACGGTTTGTTTATCAGTACCCAAAGACAAATTTTTTCACAAACAAAATAAATAAATAAATAAAATACTTTAGTTGATCTTTCACCTCTGCTCATGCTATCAGTTGATTTGAAGTATCAGTATGTTTGGAGGGAAGTCAATCTCACCACCAAATTTCTAAGTAATCATATTGTGTGATAAGACATATGTTATGTAATGTATATCAGTGTCAGTCTTACAGGGAAATGTATTAAATGGTAGTATATCTGATATATGTTTATGCATATGAAAAAAAAAATTAACACATGCCAGCCGGACTGTTGCCGAGCAACAAAGAGAAAGCTGCAGTGCCTTAGTTTAGGGACGTATCACGATCCTTACCTTATTAGGCATATATCTTTGTCTTTTTTTCTGTATGAAGAGCAGTTACGTTTAATGACTAAATGAGTTGCGTGTAGGTCTGAGTCAAAGTGAGTCAGTGTGAAATTTCCCATGATCAAAAATTTAACTCTCTTTATCAAAGGTTTGTCTGATAATACATTAGCACCTACTAAAAGATGCAAACCAGTCCCACATGAACAGTCATTTATACAAGTTGAAAAGAACCACTTATAGAGTAACTGTTTCACAATCATAGGCAGGTACACAACACTATAATATGAAATTGTCATGATATAAATACCATTTTCTTGAATGTGGCTCAAACACAAGACGACACATGATATATGCCTTTAGCTCTAAGTTTTATGTTGTTCGTATGCAGCACATTCAGGACATTGGGGTCCACATGTTGGTCCACAGTAGCCATCATGACATAGCAAAAACGATGACATGGGTTGCACCCCAAAGTACCTTCCGCAGTAATAATGACCTGAACGTCCCTTTTGTCTAGTTGGCAAGGCACGGATGTTGCATTCAGGACACTGCGGCCCTTTATCTGGTCCACAGTAGCCAGTATGGCCTAGGCATTGCACCCCAAAGTACTTCCCACAGTAATATACACCTGTTGCTTTATTTGGTTGTTCGCTTCCATCTGCAAAGACTATAAGAATGTGCAACATTTACACATGCAAGATAACATTTATTAAAACCAACCCACTAACTGATTTTGCTATATCTCAAATATTTATTAAAGCTGATTATTAACCTAGCTGCCTGCTATATCTTCACAGACCTGAATCAGAAGCAGAGGGCGTGGCTTTGAAAGAGGATGCAGCTTCAAAAGTGGGTGTGGCACTTGTCCCAAGAGAGGAGGGCACAGGACTCCTCTGCACTTGATGCACATTGTATATTGGGAAGGGAGGGATGGAAGAAGGAAAGGTTTAATTAACCATCAACTTAACACTGGTCATGGAGAACGCTTGAATCTATGGACAAAACTTCACCCAATCCTAAAATTTGGAAGTAATCAATGGCAAATAGACATTTGCACATATACATGTACATGTATATGTGTGTGTGTGCATTTGCGTGCGATGTTAACTGATATAATATACTTTGTGACCAAGATAAATTTGACAAGATACACAATAGCCAATGTCAGCTATTGTTCTTTAGAGCTTGTACATGTTCAAGGAGGATCCTAGTCAATTTTCTACTGGGTAAACACTCGTGACCTCTTTTCATATTAAATTCTATTCTACATTTCCCTTCTTTCAATGACGTTTATTACCCATAAAGCCTGCCAACCTCATTGACTTCCTACTCAGGAGTTGTTACGTTGCCCGGACTAAACTAAGCATCGATCAATGTGTCATGTAGAAGCTCTAGGCTAGGTCTAACAGCAATGTTTGCTGGCCTATATGTATTGTCATTGTTACGTACCTTTCTCTTTCAATCCTTCGATCAGCTTATACAAGGATGCGCCATAATTGTCTATTCGCGGCCGGAACATGGACCAGTTGACTTCGCTGATGCCCATGCCCGTGTCGCTAGCTCCGAAGCCGTCGACCTTCTCGAAGATGACGGGGAAAGTTAACTTCTGATCGCTGACGGCAGTATACAGCTCGCTCGAACAGAATCGCGAGTTGACGTACTTTTTCGTGATGATGGCGATGAGCGCTCGGCACTGATGCAGGCCCCTTGCGCTGTCGATAACGCCGTCATCCACGTCCAGCCACACGCCGAAGCCGTGGCGTTCCAGGTCGCGTTTTAGCTGCGTGACGAACTGTATCACTTCGGGTTCTCTGCCGTAGCTTAGGAAGATATCCTTGGTCGACATCTACATGTATGGCTTATTTATATAATGTAATACAGGGGCGGATTTGGGGGGCCAACCGCCAACATGAATAATTAATTACATTAGCCAGCGCATTTATACCGCGTATTATACGACATGTATATGTATTTGCTACACACGCGCGTAGCTTCATCCACTGATAATAAAGTAGAGTAAATGAAAACGGCCGGAGGCAATCGCTCCGTTAAGTTCTGGTTTCCATGTAGCCGCCCTAGGCCCTATTTTATTACTTAGTGTCCATTGACAAGGTCCTAACGCGCATGCGCTAGCCATTTGTAAAATGAATGAAAATCGCTTTAACTAGAGTGGGTAAGAGGCTAATATTGTCATGTAAGCTGGTAATTATCTTCTCAAGGGTCTAGTTTAGGACTGAACATATCATCAGTGATCTTTAACTCTTTAATCCATGCGAAATAGGCTCCTTCTTCCGTATGCACCTCAACTGAAGCACATTTAACTTTAATGAATACAACATGTAGGTCTGAGTCAATGTAAGTATGAACCTTTCCGTGGATGACAATGCATCCCGCATTATTATTGGCTCTGCTTTTCAATGGTTTGTCCTATAATATTAACACCTACTGAAAGTCCCACCACTTTTATACAAAAGTTGAAAATTAGCACTCATCTTAGAAACTGATTCACCACCATAAGTAAGTACACAACACTAAAATCAGAGCTATAGGCAAATATCATGTGTCTTGTCTTACATTTAAGTCACAATCACTAAGACAATCATGACTGTTTCGAACTATGCGCACATTCAGGACATTGCGGTCCATTAGTTGGTCCACAGTAGCCATCATGACCTGGAGATTGCACACCAAAGTACTTCCCACAGTAAAATAGACCTGTTGTTCCCTTCTTTCTAGTTGGCAAGGCATGTCTTTTGCATTCAGGACATTGCGGTCCATTAGTTGGTCCACAGTAGCCATCATGACCTGGAGATTGCACCCCAAAGTACTTCCCACAGTAATATAGACCTGTTATTCCCTCCTTTCTAGTTGGCAGGGCATGTTCTTTGCATTCAGGACATTGTGGTCCATTAGTTGGTCCACAGTAGCCATCATGACGTGGAGATTGCACACCAAAGTACTTCCCACAGTAAAATAGACCTGTTGTTCCCTTCTTTCTAGTTGGCAAGGCATGTCTTTTGCATTCAGGACATTGCGGTCCATTAGTTGGTCCACAGTAGCCATCATGACCTAGATATTGCACCCCAAAGTACTTCCCACAGTAATATAGACCTGTTGTTCCCTCCTTTCTTGTTGGCAAGGCATGTTCTTTGCATTCAGGACATTGCGGTCCATTAGTTGGTCCACAGTAGCCATCATGACCTAGATATTTCACCCCAAAGTACTTCCCACAGTAATATAGACCTGTTATTCCCTCCTTTCTAGTTGGCAGGGCATGTTCTTTGCATTCAGGACATTGTGGTCCATTAGTTGGTCCACAGTAGCCATCATGATGTGGAGATTGCACCCCAAAGTACTTCCCACAGTAAAATAGACCTGTTGTTCCCTTCTTTCTAGTTGGCAAGGCATGTCTTTTGCATTCAGGACATTGTGGTCCATTAGTTGGTCCACAGTAGCCATCATGACCTGGATGTTGCACCCCAAAGTACTTCCCACAGTAATATAGACCTGTTGTTCCCTTCTTTCTAGTTGGCAAGGTATGTCTTTTGCATTCAGGACATTGTGGTCCATTAGTTGGTCCACAGTAGCCATCATGATCTGGATGTTGCACCCCAAAGTACTTCCCACAGTAATATAGACCTGTTGTTCCCTTCTTTCTAGTTGGCAAGGTATGTCTTTTGCATTCAGGACATTGTGGTCCATTAGTTGGTCCACAGTAGCCATCATGACCTGGATATTGCACCCCAAAGTACTTCCCACAGAAAAATTTGGTTGGTTGTTTGTTTTCCTTTGTTATTACTCCTACAAATGGTAAGAATTTGCAACATTTACACATGCGAGGACTTTATTAAACCAACCCATGCAAATATAAAAGCATGTAACTAAAGCTGATTATCAACTTTCACAAACCTGAAGTACCAGTGGTCACAGAAGCAGCTGGAAAGATCTCAGAATACTTGAGAGGAGGAGTAGGGGGACTGGGGACTGTGATGGGTGACCTCACACAATCAATGAGTGAGGGCATGGTTTGAAAGGAGGATGCAGCTTTATAGGTGGGTGGGGCAGTTGTCCCAAGAAAAGAGGGTACTATTATATATTGGAAGGAAGGTCAATCAAGCCAAATGAATCAGTAATTATAAAGAAATGAGTGGAAAGTTTAGTTAACCCTCAACTTACATTGGTCATGAAGATAGTTTGAATCTTTGGACAAAACTGAACCCAATCCTGGAATTTTTTAATGGTGATTGTGTGTATATATGCATGCATGTGCATTCGTGGGTGTGTGTGTGCCATGTGTGGTGTGTGTGTGTGTGTGTGTGTGTGTTTGTGTGTGTGTGTGTATGTGTGTGTGGTGTGTGTGTGTGTGTGTGTGTGTGTGTGTGTGTGTGTTTATGTGTGTGTGCAATAACAATTGATATGTTTTATGACTAGCGGAAAGAGGACATTTTCTCCATACTATACGGTCCTCAATCAAGTATACTCTAGAGGCCAAACATTGCGACCAAAATGCCTCCCCTACTTATTGAATAGATCTCCTACAAAGCTGCGGTATAGGAGATAAGTGTGCAGTAGGATGCACATGTCCACACCTATTTGGTAAAACAGCAAATAATAATTATATACTAACGAACTCAACTACCGCTCGGAGTTGCATTACTGTATTTCTTTCAGCCCCAGTAAAATTCCAAACACAAAAACAATGCAAACCACAACATAGCTCAAAGAGTGTTTCACTGCATGATCCCATAAAGAGGAGCCCCATTTTCAAAACAGTAACCCAGGCCACTCCTGGGTTTTTGACCCTCACCTCAACTACATGTATAACCATTTCTAATTACCGGATATTTCTAATTACCGGATATTTGTTATATGGGTAATAATGCCTTGGATGCTTGCCAGAGGTATTCGCCAAGATAAAAGTTTGTTTTGTCATAGATAGCCGGTACGGCCCGGTAGTTTTTGCCTTGTTTGCGTGGGTGTTGTTTGCTAATTTGCAAGCCAATTTCGATGCGTTTCTCGTTACGCGACGCAGCGTGACGTATGACGCAAGTCCTATGTCATAGGCAAGGGTGTGGCCATGTAAAAGCGCTAACATATGTGCCTACGTATGTTACGTACCTTTCTCTGTCAATCCTTCGATCAGCTTATACAAGGATGCACCATAATCGTCTATTCGCGGCCGGAACATTGACCAGTTGATTCCACTGATGACGTACTTTACACCCATGCCCGTGTCGCTAGCTCCGAAGTCTACCTCCTCGAAGATGACGGGGAAGATTAACTTCTGATCGCTGACGGCAGTGTACAGCTCGCTCGAACAGAATCGCGAGTTGACGTACTTTTTCGTGATGATGGCGATGAGCGCTCGGCACTGATGCAGACCCCTTGCGCTGTCTATAACGGCGTCATCCACGTCCAGCCACACGCCAAAGCCGTGGCTTTCCAGGTCGCGTTTTAGCTGCGTGACGAACTGTATCACTTCGGGTTCCCTGCCGTAGCTTAGAAAGATATCCTTGGTCGACATCTACTGTGTACATGTACATCAATATTAATGTAGCACAGGAATTTGGTGTGGGGGTCATGTATACACATGTAGGCGTTTTGTCACATGACAATGAATGTTGAAGCTGTAAGCAAATTTAAACTCTAAAAACTCTCAACAAATTAAAAGGAAGTATTAATGGTTCGACTTAATAGAAGGAGAGAAAATGCCATACACTACTTTTTTAGACAATGTAGGATGCAATAGGGATCATTATCTTTTACCACATTGTCTTGTATAATGCACAATCTTAATCAATCGCAGACTATGACAGCATAATTGGATCACCATCTCAGTACCGCATGCATGTATCGCAATGCATGCATGCATGCATGCACGGATATGCATGCCTGCACGGATAATGCTTGTAACCAGTGAAATGAACAAGAAAAGCGTTGAAATTGTAACTGATCATGAGCGTTGTCCGAGGTTAATTACCAGGCTGGGAATAGAGTCCTATATAAAAATCGGCTAGCTTTTCCATGTATATTGTCGTATAAGCATTGAAACAGACAACCACTGTGAAAGTAACGCCGCGAGTGCTACTGACAAAGAGAATGACATGAGGCATATCCCACGCGGCAAGTATACCACTGGGTTCGAGCAAGGAATGGAATTAATAGTTAAAGTATAGACAATATATTGCATTGTGTGCACGCATGATTTCTGAATGTTTGGTCTATGCATACTCTATAGCACGCAGAAGTCCCAGAGCTGGTTTGACTTTCTTCGCGTATATGGGTAAACTGCGCATGCACTTCTAAGCATTCATTAGCAGCGGTATCTTGCACCGTATTGTCTTGCATAATGCATACTTAATTAATCCAGACTATGACAGCATAATTGGACCACCATCGCATGCATGCACGGATAATGCTCGTAACTAGTAAAATGAACATGAAAAGCGTGCATGGAAATTGTAACGGCTGAGCATTTTCCGAGGTTACCAGAGAGTCCTATAAAAATCGGCGAGCTTTTTCATGTACTGTATATTGCCATAACCACTTTGAAAGTAATGCCGCGAGTGCTACTGACAAAGAGAATGACATGAGGCATATCCCACATGGCACGACACATCAAGTATTATAGATCCACTCAGTGGGTTCGAGCAAGGATTGTAATAGTTAATTATTCTTGGTTCGAGCTACTAAGTATACAACATATTGCATGTGTGCACGCATGATTTCTGAATGTTTGGTCCATACTCTAGCATGCAGAAGTCCCTATCAGCATGCGTATAAATAACTGACTTTTCAATCGATGCATGCGTGGGCGTACCGAAGTAGTTTAGTAGTGCCACACCCTCTTGGCACGCTGTATTATGAATTAATTTTTTAATTAAATCAATGTTACATATGCACGTGAGCAAACGTTTCGTGCATAAACTATTGAATAGATGATTTTATAATATCTTGCGTCATCTTTTTAAAATATACAAATATGAATAAATTATGCGTGGTTGAAATTAATTTATTTGTCTTGATTTTAGTAAAAGGGTGCTTAATGATAGTTTCATATTATAATCAAATCGATTTTTAGAGTATATTTTAAACATCTTTGAAATTCAATGTGGAATAAAAATAATAAAAAACAGGATGACTGCGTATGTATGGGCCATTTCTGGATATGCATTGCAGTCCATTATCTGGTCCACAGTAGCCATCATGACCTAGGCATTGCACCCCAAAGTACTTCCCACAGTAAAATTTGGTTGGTTGTTTGTTTTCTTACTCCTGCAAATGGTAAGGATCCACAGCATTTACACATGCGAGAACTTTATTAAAGCCAACTCATGCATATTAATCAAAGAATTTACTAAGCTGACTATTAACTTTCACAAACCTGAAGCCGGTACCAATGGTCCCAGAAGCAACTGGAAAGTCCTCAGAATACTAGGGAGGAGGAGAAGGGGGGGGGGGTGGAGATTGTGGACCTCACACAATCACTCTTGAGTGAGGGCATGGTTTGAAAGGAGGATGCAGATTCATAGATGGGTGGGGCAGTTGTCCCAAGACAGTAGGGTACTACTGTATATTGGAAGGAAGGTGGAGAGAGGGAAGTGATTTCAATCAAGTCAAATGAATCAGTAATGAGTGGAACGTTTAGTTAACCCTCAACTTACATTGGTCATGAAGATAGTTTGAATCTTTGGACAAAACTGTACCCAATCCCTCGCCCAATCCTCAGTGGAATTTTAAAAAAAAATGGTGATTAGACAATTGAACACATCAGTGCATATATGTGTATATACATGCATGTGCATTTGTGTGTGTGCCATATATGTGTGTGTGTGCCATGTGTGTGTGTGTGCGTGCCATGTGTGTGCAATGAGTATGAATAACAATGAATATGTTATATGACCAGGGGAAAGAGGACATTTTCTCCATACTACGGTCCTCAATCAAATCTACTCTTACGACCAAACACTGCGACCAAAATACCTCCCCTACTTATTGAGCAGATCTCCTAGTACACAGCTGCGGTATAGGAGATAAGTGTGCAGTAGGATGCACATGTCCCCACCTATTTGGTAAAACAGCAAATACACTAACGATCGAACTCAACTATACGCCTCGGAGTTGCATTACTGTATTTCTTTCAGCCCCAGTAATTAAAAGCTCTGAAATTCCAAACACAAAATCAATACAAACCACAATATAGTAAATAAATAACTCCGACATGCCAAGAAAAACGAAAGGCTCTCAACAGACTTGTTCATCAAGAAAAAGCGAGTGGAGGCCTAAAAAAAACGTCTAAACAGTGTTTTGAAACCATCGAGCTTTATTCACCTCCCTTAAAGCTTTCTTAGGTCGTTCCGAAGTTTCCTGGAGCAGGGGACCTTCAAGTACATGTATATCAGCTTCACTGTCTTTAGCCATAAATTTTTATTACGTGACCGCATCGAACCAATTTTTCACGGGCGTTGCTAATCCAGTAATTCCATTATCTATTGAGTCAAAGTTCTATAGTATAGTTATGATGGCAACACAGCAGCATATACACACGAGGACACCACAAAAAATATATGGGACAGTGTCCAGCAAAATAGGGCTTTTTGGGATTATAATTTTATCACTACAAAAATTGCACGTTACACTAACCCACACATCTTCGCAACGGTACAACCTTTTCCTTTCATATTTCGTACACATGTTCCCACATCATTTCTCTATGTTCGTTTCCATTTTGGAGCTCTAATTATTTTCTATGCCGTCAGTGCAAAGATCGCTAATCCAACAGGTTAGAATTTCACATCTCGCCATGTGAAAACGAGTCAAATTCGGAGTGCACATAGAGGAGTCCTGTAGCTATTGATTTGTCCTGTTCGTTAATTTTTGTATCATCCGTTACAGAGATACAGTTGAGCAAACTACATGCACGTTAAAATGGCGTTTTCCCGCTTCATTCGCGCCAATGATATAATCACCGCCTCACCCTACATTGAGCGGGACGCGATTTGCCAAAATCATTGGCGCGAATCAAGCGGGAAAACATGCACGTAGTTTGTTCAACTGTATCTCCGTAACGGATGACACAGGAATTAACGAACAGAACAAATTAATAGCTTCGGGAATCCATCTTTTGCTGAGGTTTACGATGTCCTATACTATTCATCACATACCATTCAAATCTAAGCCAGCTTTTGCCAGGTTACTTGCTGCTACCCTTAAAGATATTCTGTACCTGAATACAACAGAGGCCTGGTTAAAGCTATTCCTATTGCCCAAATGTATACTTCTTTCCTGTCAGCGTCATGGTCGACGACACAAGCCTATAGACATTAACCAACTGTGTGATCGCTGGATGGCTGGTCAAATTAGATTTCTATGGGATCAGGCAGTCCTCTAAGGTGGCAAAAATCACACAAGAAGGCAAGATCTGACTGCTTAGGCCGGAGGGTTTCTGCAGCTATTTCATTAGCAATGGATGGGCTATATGGCAAGGCATGTCAGGCTCTCACATCATCTGGGGTAGCACCTGATACTGATGAAACTTGGAGTTTGCTTGCTTCAAAACATCCCCATTGTCCCCCTCCAATCTCACCCTCTCAGACAAGTGCAGTCACACAAGAGTATATACCCTCTTTCCATCCAACTTCAATCTTATAATAATCCTTAGATCTTTCCCCAAACCGCTGAGTGCAGCTGGTCCATCAGGCATGTGCATTCAGCATTTATTGGATGCCATGGAAGTTCAACTACCAACCAGCCTCAGCTCATTGCTCCTAGGGAAAGTACCATAGGAAGTTGCTATATATCTAGCAGGGGGAAGTTTGACTGCCTTGAAAAAGGCAGTCAAAGTATTGTCAGAAGAAGCTGTCATCTAACATGGGGACATTCAGTTCAAGTGTCTACTTAACAAGAGTTCACTAGCCGACAAGGCAAGTCTGTTATCTGTATCAACACCACATTCCTCCTCATGGCTCTCTATGATACCAACTCCGGGTCAGTGTTTGCACCTTGACCCTGAAGAGTGCCATATAGCTATCAAATGGTGGCTTGGCATGGATACATCAGCAGGGTCTCAATGTTCTTTGTGCTATGACCATTCCTTAGATCCTTTGGGGCACCATGCAACAACTTGTAAGTGAGGGGGAGATGTTGTCATAAGACACAACAACATCAGAGATATACTGGCTGAGTCATTTTGTCGGGCAGGCATAAGTGTTAAATGTGAAGCTGGAAGTGGGTTGAGCCATGACAACCGTCGCACTAGGCCAGCTGACATTTTGGTTCCCAACTGGTTCTGCAGCAGACCAGCAGCCCTAGGCCTCACTGTAATTTTACCACTTAACTCAAATGTCATTGCCGAAGCGGATTCACGGGGGGGGGGGGGGGGGGGGGGGGGGGGGGGGGGGGGGGGGTCAGTAGCTGCATCTGCTGAAGTCCGAACGCACATTGAAAATGATCCAAAGTGTGAAGAACTT